>RJWM01016599.1:0-39681 GCA_004363535.1 Dasyprocta punctata
AATTATTGTACACTAAAAGCAATTTACTTTGCCATATATATCTATATGTATCTATATTTACATATACACATACACAGTGCTTCATAAGATTTTTATAGACTTGGGAATCAATCCAGAGCATTGCACATGCCAAACAAGTACTCTGCTTCTGGCCTATATTCCTTGATTGATAATTACTTACTAAGAAAAATAAAGAGAAAAAACCTCATGGAGCCCTGGCATTTCTGTAAATATTACTGATAAATCTTCATTGGTATAATGACCATGAAAATTAAAATATGTACGTGATTAATCTGGAAACAGAAAACTTTCTATTCATAGAAACTGCTATTGATGCTATTTAGCATGTAGATGCATGGATTAGAGAGGGGGTTCTAGGACGATAAAATGAATGGATGTGCAAGTGCAAAGAAGACAAGTAATTTGAATAATCTCTTTGTTATGCAAAGACATTTATATAGTATGGAGGATTTAGATAAAATACTTTTATGTCTTGTATCTAGATGTCTATCCAAAGCCACATGCACTCACTCATGGATGGTACTTTTCAGAGCTGGCTGGATCTAGGGTGTGTGACATGGGGATTAAGGATGTGTGGTACTAAATTAGTAGAGTTAACATAGTTCTGGGTTAGGTGAATGGTTTTACTGAAGACGGAAGGCACGCCCTGGATGTGGATATAGCTTGTTTTGGACAAAAAGGAAAGGAAGGCTCCCTTTGCAGTTGCTGCTTCCTGCTGCCTTCTGCCTTCCCTGTTATGACATGAGCTGTTTGTGCTCAGTGATACCACCTTGCCTTGGAGCCAGCCAACTATGGACTAAAACCTCTACCAATTGTAAGCTGAAATAAACCTCGCATCCTTTAACTTTGTGTGTGATGTATTTTGTTTCAGCAAGAGAAAGTAACTAAGACAAACACTAACTTATGTTGTCAAAATTTTAAATAGAATCTCTCATGTGCCAAGGTAAATAAAGATAAACTATACTGTTTTAAAACTTTGTGTTCCAAGACTAGCATTATAAAAATGCTTGTCATTTTGTTCATGAGAAACCATTAAAGCATAGATTGTTTGTGTTTATTTCCATGTAGTACTGCAGTTTTAAAGAGGTAGGTGGAGGATCAAGAATATGTGGCATTTTGTGAATAATGTACATGAGAATATTTTTAAAAAAGGAAATTCCGAGGAAGATGCAGTGCAAAACATGCTGGATAGAAGGATTGGAGATCTGAGAAGCTATGAGCCAAAAAGAAGGTTAAATAAGGGAAATTTATAATACAACAATTTCATTGGACAGTTTATAGACACTTGTTTGCTTGGCTTGCATATGTGGGGGTTTATAAGGTGTGAAGAAGGACTTAATGATTTTAAAGACAAAGTCCCATATTAGTGTTCTGTTTAAAATTTTAGGAGTTAATGAGGATTGGTGAAGGTGAGCACATGTAGTCCAGGAACTGTCTTTGGGTTAAATAATGATATAAGATTTGTTTATGGTATATAAAAGAAGCAAAAAAGATAACTTTATGATTGATGAGGAATAAACACTTGTGTTAATATGGTAAGCTTAAATTTTAGGTAGGCATTTAAATTTAACCTTAACACTTTAAATTCTTTTAGATAAAATGTAGAATAAGAATAATGGCAGTGACTTTAAAATTGGCCTCTCCTGTTCACTTTTGTCCTTGGGCGTTTTAAGAGAGAAGGCAAGGAGACGTGATTTATTTTCAAACTGCTTACTCAGTTATTTACGAATGTATCATAAGGGTCAGAAGCAGATCCTTAAGGTAGAAAGATGAGCAAGGTAGACAAAGTCCAATAGATTTTATTTTTATAGGAGAAACAGGTCAAAGACAAGCAAATAAGTATATTAAGATTATGTAAGGTATGTAAATATGTGAGATTCTTGAGAAAAGCACCAGAGAATACCGTTTTTGGTGGATGGGTGAGGACTGTTGTTATTTTGTATAAAGTGATCATGCAAGACATCATAGGTAAGGTGCTGTACATAAAAGTCTTTTGAATAAAAACAAGGAAGAAACCACAGTAAATCATGGAGAAGACATTCTGGACAAAGGGAATGAATATGAAGACTAATTTAGGAGAATACTTGGTGTCTTTCAGAAATGTATGAGCTTTCAAAAAAATTTGTTCAATGGTATATAAGTAAATTATCATATAAAAATAGTAGTGAAAATGATTAAATTATCACATAAGAATAGCAGTGGAAATGATGAAAGTACGTTTATGTGCATGCACAAATCTATCAAATCTAAACCCATTTATGTGTATAACCAATATGCAATAATAAAAATGGGAAAAATAATACATAGGCATACTTGTCTAGTGATTGGTCATTAAACATTAACCTGTTGGGACACTGGAAAAGTGGAATATTTTAAGAACATTCTGTTTTTGTTTAAATTCAATCTTTTTCTACAGTTGTGGATCCAGTTCTTTGTCACTTTTTATAATAGCTATGGCTTTGAGTGCTTACTGTGTGCTAGATACAGAACTAAATGGTTTATAAATATTTTACATAGTAATTTTCTGAATTCTAAAGATAGAGTTATTGCTCAGTTTCATAACCAGTAAGTGACTGAAAAAGAATTAGAACTTTGTTTTTCAAGTGATGACACCTTGTGTACTAATTCACTAAACTAAGATGAAATTACATATTTTAAACGTAATACTATTTATAAATTTTTAAAAATTCTTGTCTACCATTTTTAGAAATTAAGCCTTTATGTAAATTTCATTAATTTATGTAGCTATATTTCCTAAATTATATTCTTTAGAATGCTATATAAAGAGATTTTAATTCTATGATAAAAGTAATTCCACGACAAAATAAATTTTAGAAGCATTAGTTACATGGAAATAGGTTACTTAAATGTAGGTCTTCCCAGAGATTTTAAAATGTTAAAATGCATTGAACATTTCCATTAGATGGGTGTTTCTAAGTTATTACTAAAAACTATTTCATGGAATACTTCTCAATGTCTCAACGGATAATTTACATAGAAAATTTTTGAAATGGTATTTTAGTTATTTCTGGTTCCTCTGGGCCACTACTGAAGTTCATTGGATTCGGGAGGTTTACTACACTCTCCAGAAAATGTGTAGTGGCTGTTTGTTACTGCAAAATAGCTTCTTTCCTGTTTGGCAGAGTTTCTCCAAAGGTTCGGAAGAGCACAAGATGATGAACTGTGAGAACAGTTGAAGCTGAAGGTCAATTGCATATGTGGGGCTAATGCGAGACCAGCCCTGAGAACATGGAATGCCTGAGGCATGCCAAATAAACAAACTGTTCCAGCTCTGAGAATACTAGGTGCTCAGGTGAGTCATGCAAATTTGAAAAGCAGAGAGATTGAAATTAACATCAGTCTCCTGAGTGTATAAATAAATGCAGTGCAATGGTTGAGCAGTTCTTTTCCTCCCATCTACAGAGTGGACTCTGCCTGATCCCAGTTTTCTGTGTCTTATCTTTATTTCTTCATCTTCTTGCCATCCTTCATTGTCCTCACTCTGGGAAGTTTGAGAGTCATGTGGGGTGTGGCAGAATCATACTTGAACAGGGACTTGATGAAATTCATCACTTAGCAGGTGAGAAAGACACTTCTAGTGTGCACACAAAAGGAAGGGAAGTGTATTGATATTCTCAGTAATGAGTACATCAGTATTATCAATATTGAACCAAAAAGTGTACTGATATCCTCAATGTCAAGCCTATTAATATCATCAATACTGAGCCTGTATCAGGTGTAAAATGGGACAAACAGGTTCTCAAGAACCACATATGCATATAGAAATGCTTGTTGTATTCTTGATTTCTGTATTTACTTTACGTTCATGAATTTGCATTAGGGAGTGCTTTAATGATCATAAGTTTGCTGGGATGATTACAAAGATTTGGCTCAAAGCATTATTTTAAAAATAAGTCCTGAGTGGGAAAAGGATGGCAAAATAACAGCCACTCCAATAACGTTTACTGAACCACAAGTGGCAATTCCTGCTTTTTCAGCTCAGATAAATTTTTGTGTCATAGATCGGAACTTCTGCCTTTTGGGAAGTAACATCATTTTCTCTCTCTTCCTTGCAATTGGTACTAAAATAAAACAGATAGGTGAGAGAGTCCATGGAGTGCTACTCTGTTACTGAAGTTGAAGTTCCCAAAAACCCAAGACAAGTTGTGCATCCTCGTAAGGCTGTATCTTTAAGACCTTGAAAGAATTTAAACAAGCTGCTGCTGCCTATGGTACACAGCCTCTTTCACTATGGGTATAATAGAACTTACAGGACATACACTTACCACTCTAGAATGTTGTTCATTGTGTCAACTGGAGAAGTTGAGAAGTTTAACTAAGTGACTCATCAGGAGCCCAGGGGCTTCATTTATAAACATCCCTATCCTGTGCAGGAGGAGGACATAGAGATGATGTTTGTGTCCTACCCTCTCTGGGTGGGTAGTCTGCTTACAACGTAGGGGAGATAAGGAGGCTTACTGTTCTCCTCTTTGCTCTTGCTGCTTTGACTATCTTCCAGTGCCATGAAATGCTACTCCCTCAGGTGTCATTCAACAGGCTTCTGTTTCCCATGCCACCTTTCATTAAAATGCTTTTGTCTTATGCAAACAGTCCCAGTTAACCCAGGAAGAAGCTCACTAGATTTTTAAACTATGTTCCTCATGCATAATACATTTTTCCTCACTCTCTATGGGGGTTAATCCTTGAGTATTACACCTCAGTCATCTCTGGCAAATGAATGTCACTCACATTCCTGAGTTTGGCTTTTTATGTTGGGTCTACGTTTAAGTAGGCACTTTCTCAGAATTTATTTTTGCTTCTGCCTGCCCTGCAAAAGCAGCTAAACATGTCTGGGTGCCTTTAGTACCCTTGGTTGTCTGTAAGCACTTAAGACTGACATTGATCCAATCTATACAAGTGCTGCCTTCGAAAGATTTTGTAAAACTTTTCATATTTCTCTTACCACAGGAATTCCTTATAATCCTCAATGTCTAAAAATTATTAAACATGCTCAATTGTGTTCACAATTCAATTTGAAAAACAAAAGGGGGAATCCTGTCCTATAAAATTTATACCTCACAATAGACTTCAGTTGGTAGTATATACTATTAACTTTCTAAATACTACTAGGGATGCAACTACAGCAGCAGAAAGACAATTAAATCATGTAATAGAAAAAAAGCTAGTAAGGTTCTTTGGAAAGATCTTCATACTGAACAATAGATGGGACCAAGCCCAGTGCTAATTTGAAGTCAAGGGTATGCTTGTGTCTTTTCCAGAGAACACTGAATGTCCTATCTGGGTGCCAGTGCATGCTGTCCAGCTATATCATTGGCTTAATTCTGGAAAAGGAGTCAGTTTCACCTTTCAAGAAGCTGATGCTCCTTCCTATGACTGTGGTGCCTTGGATACTGCTCTACAACCAACAAGCAAGGATGGGGCTAGACCCAACCTGGGGCCAATTGAAGGAATTGACTCAGAATGCCCAGGAGGTGGTAACTAAAAATGGGAATCAAAGGTCTGAATAGGTGGTAGAATGCTTGGAGATAATTGAGCTGAAATTTACTTAAAAGAAGGGGGTGTAAAACTTACCAACATTTTAAAGACAAAATAAAATACAAAAATTGTATATTACAAATAAAAGATTTTGTTTCTTTCAAACTCTTATATGAAAATTCTGCTAATTGACATAAATAATTCTGACTAGCCTATTTATAATTGAAAACTTCTAAAATAGTAAGAGAGATATAATTCAATTTGGTCAAAAATATGTTTGAACGCACTCTGATTTTGTAAGATGTTTGTCAGTCCACCTGTGTAGATATTTGTCTTTTTGTCCAATCTGTTAAGATGTGTACTTGTTTGCTTGTCCATTTGTCCAATAGGTTAACAGCTGTTTTCTATTTGAGTTCAACAATTTTTTCTCTATTTTCTTTAGCATTTTTGAATCATTTGTTGGTAATTTAATTTGGCTTATAGATTTAAAAAGCATAATTGCATCTGGGTTTGCAGCCAGTCAAAATGATATCAAATTTGGTTTTCTTATAGGTCATCAAAAATTGAGATAATTAAATAAAAATCCCTTACATTGGGGAGAAATTAATGGTAGGACTCCAACTGGTGAATAAGAAAACAGCTGCCTGGAAATATAATCTAGTTCTTGTTCAATAATAGGAAGACCCAATAGTCTCCACAGTCTTGTGGAGACACCCCAATAAATGTTACTAAAATATATTATTGTAATATATTTAAATTGCTCATTCATCAAAGAATTAAATTTTCTAGACAATTAGGTTTTTGATTTAAAGATGCTTTGGTATGATTGATTGTTATTGTTTTTTGTAGTGTATTGAATGTATTCATGCCTGCAGATGTGTGGGTCTTCCGAAGTGTGGAATGAGGATTGCTTATAGTGATAGATTTTCCTTTCAGATTCAGGCATCTGCCTTTAATAAAAATTTACATGATGTACATTGCATTAAATGACAAGAAGTTATGTAAAATTTTCTTATGTATTAGATAAACATGACTGATTAAAGTGGTTGTGCTATGTCAAAAAGGAAATTTAAGAATGTTACAAAATGTCATCATGATTGTTGTGCTGCAATACTATGTATGGTTTTTGATTTCTAGCTTTCTGTGTAAAATATGTAGCTGTTAACATTCTACAGGGATTCAACTCCTAGAACATTCAAGGTTAAGTGGAAATAATAGTTTTACTTTGTGTCTCAAAGTTCTTGAAATCCAGATAAAATTGCAATGTAATGTCATCAGCATTCTTTTCTGGATTTTCAACAACTGAGGTTTGGAGACCAAAAATTAGAAAGATAGACAGGGTAGAAGGACTGCAAATATTTTGGTCCCAACCCTCCAAGGTCAATGAGAACCCAGGATGTAAGAGAACTTCTTCTTTGACATCCTATAAATCAGTGAATCCTCAGTCTTCTGACCAAGGAGATTGTGGGATCCCAAACAAAAGTGATGAAATGATGTGTAGTGTGCCCCAGCAGAGTCACCAGGAGAGAAGAATCTCACAAGCTTTCATGGAAGCAACTTGGTCAAGCAATGGCCTTCACTTATCCAGATAGTTGACACTGATAGAAGTACTAAGAGGTGCTGTGTATGGTTCCAAGTAATTCCTGAGGAGATTTAACTGACCTTGATAGGTAGTAAGAGATTGATTGTAATGCAGGTTTCACCTTAACTTGGTCTTGAACATCCCACAGCAAAGTATGACTACAAGAGGTATAAAACAATGGCATGGTAATATACTAGCTACAATAGAAACTCAAATTACTAACACCTTCTGACAATTTCCAGCTACACTGGTAACTGACTACTGTTATGGGTTAATGGACTATACAGGGTTAAATTGCTGAATGCAGGGACTTAAAATCCTGGACCGGAAATCTTTAGGCTAAATGAGTAAATTCACTCAGAATAAAAAGTGTTCAAGCATGAGAAAGTCTTCTATAGGGTCCTTCCAACCCAGTTCCTCCAAGTTCAACTGACCACCAATCACTTGCAGATACAAAACAAAAGGCAGAGAGGTGGGAAACAACTGAAAATGGAGGTCAATCACATGTGTAGAGCTAAAGCACAGGCAGCACTGAGAACAGGGAGAACCCGAGGTGATCCAGGTAAACAAGCTGTTCCAGCACCAAAAACATGAGGTGCTCAGGTGAGTCATGTTAAGTTGTACAGCAGAGGAGTTGAAATTGACATCAATCTCCTGAGTGTACAAAAAAAAAAAATACAGTGCAATGGTTGAGCAATTCTTTTCCTCTCATCCAGAGAGAGGGCTCCATCTGATCCCAGATTTCTGTGTCTTGTCTTTTTTTCTTCACTTTCTCGCCATCCCTCATGGTCCCTATCCCAGGAAGTTCGAGAGCCTGGTGACCAGCAGCAATGAATTGAATCATTGCTTCACTTATTTACATTCTGTTACATCTTTTCTAGGCATTAAAAAAAGCCTTGAATTAGTATCATTTGGCAAAGTGACCTAGATTTTCTTAGAGGCACAACTCCTGTTTTGTGTCTCAGTAGTCTTTAGGAAGTGTGATAACTTCTACCACACCTGATTTTCCTCTGGCACCACTGTGGCATGCTTGTTCTATAGTCCTTGTTGTGAATAATGCCTGGAGACACTTTTACAAATCCGTTTTCCTGCACACGTATCTCCATGGAGTAAAACTTATGAAGCTAACTGGCAGAAACTTGTGTTCATTTTCCCTCAGAAATATATTCCAGAGCAGACATTCTTCTCTCCTACAGAAGAAAATTTCATTTCATACTAAGGTGGAACAAACTGAATGTGTCAGAACTATAAGATCATCGCAGACTGACACCTTTCTAGAAATGGCTGCTGTTGGCAGGACCAGGTTAGGTTCTAGGCAACTGCTGCTTTTCAGCAGCAATTTCAATTAGCATGATATGCACTGTGGCAAATACTCTTTTTGAAAGCAGCTTTCAGTCAGCTGATAACTGAGACTTCTCAGTTGTAATGGGATATAGGGATAAAGTGCCCTGAAACTCTTTTGAAATGATTCCTCTAAGTCTTTTGCAGTTTTATTGGTCAAGCAGATCTATACCAAACACTATACTATTTATCTTCTATTCAATCCTCCTTTATGAATAAAACTACAGGGTTTTTTTTGTTTGTTTGGAAAGAACTATCCTTCAAGTGTTAAATATAGACTTCAGAAAAGTTCTCTACTCAGTGTCACATAAAAAATGAGAGTTGCACCAAGATTGGAAATGCTTTCTGTCATCCCATTTGCCAAATAGAAGGCCTTTCCTATAAGTTACATCTGTCTCTATATGTGAGTCCTAGCGCTTTAGTTAGTGTTCGCTGCTGTAAACAAAGGAAACTGCCTGTGTCTGAGTCAGTAAGGGGAAGCTGTACACTGGGTAGATTGTTTAAAGAATTAAAGGAAGATTTGAAAAATCAGGCCTTAACAGAGGCAAAACCTGAATCCCAGGAACCCGAGGCTCAATAACTGTGTGCTGCTTTCTGCATATATGAGTGTCCACTGTAGGTGTACAATGTCCAAATGACATTTAATTAGCTGGTATCAGCTCTCAGCACTGTGATCATCATGAAGTTGTATGTGAGAAAGTGAATTTCATTTTCTTATTTTGTCAGGGTAAGGAAGGATATCAATTATGATTGACAGTCACAGCCAACAGAACCATGTGACATAAGGGAAGATCAGTTTGCCTGAAAGAAGAATAGAGTGAGATTCTGTTCCCTGATGCCCGAGAGAGAAAGAATGCTGGATGGATCAAACCAAGAATTGGATCTTAAATGCTTAAATGGATTGGGAGAAGCAACCCTGACAAAAAATAGTCTCTAAATCCACTGAGCTCTGACAGGGACTCTCTCTTCTGTTCCTTTTTTTGTTTGTTTGTTTTGTTTTCCCCTTTCTTCTCCACCCTGTTTCTCTTTGGCTCTTTTGCGCACTCAGATGCAAGGGTGCAAGATCATCACACTTAGATGAAAGATTCTCCTGGCACTCTATTTCTATTTGATTTGCGGAGAAATTTTGAATCTAAGAAATAGATTAAGGACAGAAATTACTTAGGTGCTGCAGAGCCCTGGGAATCCTCCGTTTCTTGGGGGATAACACCGGCAGGCCACGTCCCAACAGCCAAAGTATCTTGCCTCATTACTCAGTTTGATTATGTTTGAAGAAATGCTACAGGTGTGCAAATAAAGTTACGGCATAGGATTTTTATTAATTTGACAAAATAAACAACTATGCATTTGCGAAATTCAAAGGTATAGACTAGAGTAATATTTATACATTTTTAAATGAATTCTTAAAGTCAAAAATTCATGTCAATGCTACTCTTACTTTTAAAGTTAACTCTAACAATTGTTTATTGTTATAGTTAAGTAGTTAGCAAAGTACTATATCAATGCTAAGATAATGCATTTTAATATTTAATTATTTCTCAGTAAGAAAACTAATATGAGAATCCTTTAAAAAATTAAAAGCAAAATAATACAAGTGTGTGATAGAAAAGAGCTGGAGGATTCTGCTTAGAAAATAATCAAATGCTGTCTTTTAAAGCATATCCCATAATAAAAGACAATATTGATCTAATATCTTAGACTACATGGAGCTATGATATGATTTTTACCTTTATTCTTTGCATTCTAAGACTGTACGCTAAAGTAGAAATTTAGACACTGCCAAAAGGAATCTAAGAGTCATTGTAGGTTATTACTATGTAGGCAAAATGTTCATTATGAAATTTTTATGTTCCTTTAAATGTTTTGTAAGGTTGAATAAAGTAAAATGCGTTAATTTGGAAGTTGAAGCATTATAAAACATTCAGAAGAAATCCTACTGAATTGAACATTTACTCATGTCTTGAAGCCATTTAATTATCTGTGGGGGGCTCTCCTGCAGACTTAGAAAATAATAACAAAGAAACATGCACATGTACATGTATTGATTTTTTCTAAGATAAAATTCACACAAAATACAATTAATCATTAAATCATTTCAAAGTGGTTACATCATGATTTTTAGTATGTGCACAATATTATGCAACAACACCACTAACTTCACAACATTTCCATCACTCTCAAAAGAAACACTATATTCAATTTGCCCATCCTTGTAACTAAAAAAGTCAAGATTTTTTTCTCTTTATATGTGCTTAATTTAGCTATCTCTGATAAGTAGAAATGTATAATATGTAGCCTTTTGTTTCTGGATTTTTAAAAATATATTTATTTATTTTATTTATTTATTTTTTTGCGGTGCCAGGGATTGAACTCATGACCTCGCACCTACCAGACAGGCACTTAAGCCACTGAGCCAAATTCCCAGCCCTTGTTTCTGGATTTTTTTCACTTACAAATATGTTCTGGGTCTCTTTATGTTGTAGCATGTATTAATACATACTTCTTTTTCAAGAAGCAATAATACTTTATTGTGTGTATCACATTTCAACAGATAATAGGTGTTTGGATTGTTTCCATTATTTACTATTATGAATATTGTTGTTATGGACATTTGCATGCAAGTTTTTACGTAAATGTATGTTTTCAGTTCTTTTTTGTATTCCAGAAGCAGAGATCGTGGACCATATGGAAGTCTACTTTTAACTTTTTTAGGTATAGTCAAATTTCATGGTGGCTGCACCATTTCACACTTCTAGTAATGATGCATGAGAGTTCCAATGTCTCCATGGTTTTGTTTCATTTAAAAGTAAAGTCTCTGTAATCATCTTGGAGAATGAAGTAGTACATCATATGGTTTTGTAGGTTATGAAGTAGTGTATCATTATGTTTTTGATTTGCATATCTCTAATAGCTAATGATGCTGCTTATATGTTACTTGTAAACCTGCACTTTTATGGTAAAGAAAACTCAAGAACAAATGTAATTGTATGGCAAATTTAAGCAGTGTATAAAAGCGAATGTCCTTATGCAACCATTATCTCAATGTTCTGCAATTTCTAATCCATAAAATTCATGTACATGTTTTCTCTAGACATCTAGTTACATATGTGTGTAGAGACACAGTCTCATAGGAAACTCAGTCAACTGTGAAACATGATCTTTCAGGGACTGTTAGAAGTGTTGTTAGTACTAAACCCAAGAGTACTAGCCATAAAAGCAAAGTGGACAGTTGCCTTCCATAACTCCAGCCTATTGATCACGGACCATCATTCTCTGCTCTAGTGTCTCATTTTCCCTCCTTCTTGTGAGATTCTCAAGCATCTACTGTCCCCTAGATTTATCTTTCCTAAACACTCTCCTAAGAAATTTTTATTGCCATTATCCATCTAATAATATGAATGTAGTGCAATGTGTTACAACTACAAGAACATAAAGTTCAACTTAATGAAATAGTTTAGATTGCTGCTTGAATCAAATAGACTTCCTTTAAGCTTGCTTTCTTGTGTTGTTTTTGTGACTGCTTTTTCATTTTTTTACTCATTTGACCATTAATTGTCACCTGAATTTTCTATCTATTCTCAATGCAAGTGTATAATTTTAAATGTGTGCCCTGAAAACATATTCTAAAAATCTATTGGCTGGTGTTAAAATAATAGAAGACAGGTGCTGAGTGGTTTCCCTGTAAAAAGGTCACTTTAAGGCCCATATAGAATGGATTCTTTGAAGACTATTTTAGTTCCTTTCTGATACTTGGTTACCTTACATATGTAAATATTTCAGTGACTTCACTTTTCTGAAACATTCAAGTAATGGAAACATTTGACATCACTTTTGTGAGAAATTTATTATTATTATTTTTTTTTCTGTGCTAGGAACTGAACCTGGGTCCTTGTGTATGCTTGGCAAACACTTTACTACTGAGCTACACCCTCAGCTTTGGTGCAGTTAATATAGATAATGAACCAGCAGTTTCACCGGGGAGACCCTTAAAATAAGAGAAAGATGGTCTGGGGTCCCAGAAAAACATTAACATGCCACTATATGATCTTAGTGAAATTCTGTGTTCTATGGCCTTTGTGGTGTTAGCTAACACTTGAGAGGTTTGTTGACAGTTAACATATAGTGTCGCTACTTGTTTTTTTCAGAAGCATTTATAGAATTCATGATAAACTCTTTCATTCGTAAGAAACTGCCAGATCTAATAGAAGAGCTGTCCTTACCTTTTAACCACATTCCTCCACAAAGTATATCTGAGTTGTATTAAATATCACTGTATGACTTGGAGAAGGCCTGGGAAACTAGAAAGTAATGTAAAGAATAATGGGGATGAAATGAAGGGTAGATAAGAGAAACATCAGACCAAAGAAATACTTTTAATATGCAGAGAGAGGAGAAAAATTATAAGAATGTTAGAATGCAAATTAATTTTTCTGTATGCATGAATGCAGCAGGTAAAAGATAAGGAGAGAAAAAGTGAGTTTCTTATCTGAGTTGCCAGTCATTGGTCTAAACCTGTCCTTGGTACTTATTAATAATGATGATTAACTTCATAAGGGATATGGGGTGTGTGTGTGTGTGTGTGTGTGTGTGTGTGTATGTGATATTTAAAATTTGTAATCTATTTTTTCTGGTCTTTTTATTTCATAAACCACCTAAAATTATGTTTGGGATATGTTTTTTTCCTAAGACTCTAGATGTTTACCTTAGAATGTTGAGATATTAATAAAAATAATGAGGGTTGGGGGAAAGGAGAAAAGACAGAAGGGAAAAGCATATGTATATACATATACATATATATATGTTTTGCACTTGCACACTCTGTGCCAGCCTCTTGGCATCTTCGTCACTGAAGTTTTGCACTTGTCGTGGCTTCTGCTGGGAGTGCTACTCAGTTCCCATTTTATGAACGTTTCTCAAGTCTCTGATCAGTGTCATTTTCTTAGAGGTGTCTAATCTGATTACCTCTTTTTAAATTTCTACATCCCAATGCTCCCAACATCTCTTTACTTGCTGTGTTTTTGTCTAGTGCACTAACCACTTTAAAATGCTGTATTATTAAAATATTTATTTGCTTTTGTATTTTTTCCTTACGTATCAAATTCAGACTTCAAGAAGCCAAAGTTTTGTCTTATCTACTCATGCCTTTCCAGTGTTAACAATATCCTCTGATAATCAGAAAAGACTAAATTATACTCATTAAGTGATTGAACAAATGCATCAGTAATTGCAGAAACAAATAAGTGGATTCAATGTACTAGTTTGAGTACATAGAATTGAATCTCATTGACTGTGTGTCTAATTGTTGGAAGCCAGACTTCATCAGCAAAATGTGCCAAATGAAGTTGAAATGCGGAAACAAATTGGTGTCATGCAGAAAAATAAAAGCAAAGCATTTAGAGATATTGAGCATTCTCAAACTTTGTTCCTTAAGAAACTATTGAGGAAAGGAGCATCATGGTGGGTTAGATGCAGCAGCACACCCATGACAGTCAAAAGAGGTCCACAGGTACTGGGTTATGGAAAAAAACCTAACTAGGGGAGGGCAATTTGAAGGAAAAGCCTCTTAGATGAATTCAGTAATAGGGATCGTCGGAAAAAGAAGCAGTGTTGCTTCCCAGTCTGGCACTCAGCCCAGGCCTGGGGAGTGTGCCATCTTGGGAAAAGTTCATATCCTTCTGAGGGAAGAAACGGAGTATAACAGCAGTTTCTGGGCTTCCAGTTGGTTCAAGTCTATTGTCAATTGCCCAGTGTCCATCATCCTAACTCTTCTACTGGGAGATAGAGCCCAGCAATGGAGATGCAAAAGAGGGCCTCCTGGGATTAGGGGATTAATAAAAACACAAGCCTGAGAATGGCTCAGAGGAAAGTGACTGAATCAGGACTAGCTAGACTTAGTGATAGGAACAAATTGGGCAATCTTGGTTAGGGACTCAAACATGAGCATTGAGGGATCTGTGAAAGTAGGAATCACAGGGCTTTGATTGGTGTGATCTTGCAATAGAAAAATGACACTGAAGCAGTGCCAGGATAAACACTCTCTTACCATCCTGCAAAGGCACTGAGCTCTTTTCTCATGTGGGCTCCCTCACATCATGCATCAAAAGCTACTGAATTCTATGCACAAGCGCTCTTTTACATAGAGCCCTAAAATATTACTAAATTTGCAGGTTGGAAAGAAAATTTCTATGGCATGGAAAAAAAGACTGATGAAGCAGAGAAAATGAAAAGAGAGTCTTTCTAAAGAATCTCATAGTACACAAAGGTAGAGAGGATTGCAGCAGACATAGGGTTTGGCATGGTGGACTCAATTGAAGTAACATAAAATGAGCAAATATAAGCAACTGCAAGGGTTATCAGGCAGGGAAACAGTTGGAGATTGGGAAAGTGTGTCCATAGAACGGGAAAGGTTGGGCACTAGACCAGCTTCACTGAGCATGCTTTCTCCCAATACAATTGAAGGTGCTTGGTCATATGACAGGAAAAATAACCATATTCCCATAGGAGCACAGCTGAAGCATATCAAAGTTCTGCCTTCAAAAGAAACTAGAAGCACTTTCTCTGGTCTGGCTGAACCACCAGCCCCTTGACTTACTGGTAGGCAAAACAAGAAGCCTTTGGAGAGGAATCTCCACAAACACTGGTTGACACACCCAACCTCCCAGTCACAGTGACAGTGGAATGACGAGAAACCTTCCACAAGAGTTACAAGCAAGGGCTCTATTTTTGAACTGTGGAGGAAGAGTAAATTGGCAAAATTCTGACTGTATTATAAATATAATAGAGAGGGTGCTTCGTGTGTGTGTGTGTGTGTGTGTGTGCACGTGTGTCTGTGTGTTTTCACCTCATCTAACATTGCTTTTTGAAAGAGCTTGGGGTCTACGGCCATACCACACCGAACGTGCCCAGTCATGTCTGAAAGAACTTGGGGAGGGGAAGTTACGTGCTACTAAGAATGTAGGAATCTGCGCTATTTTTCTGACCAAGCTACACTGGTTTTCCACATGGCCACTGCAGTCCCAAGAGTTAATTAAATTGGCTCTTTGGTTTAGTCATAAATTGGTCTCAACCTTCCTGTATCCTTCAGAACATTACACTCAAAATTCTTCCTCCATTCCCCTTTACATACTTCACCTCTTGCACCCTCTCAAATTCCTCTGCTTTCTCTCTTCTTTTGCATTACACAAATACTATCAACACTGCATATTTTATTTGTATTCGCTCTTTTATTTGCTATTCCTTTTACTAAATGCTAGGTGGTCAGCAGTGTTTTTAAAAGCATAGAACTGAATTAATACTTTCATCATTATATTTCCTTACCTACACACATTATGTTCTGCAATACCAGGGGTTGTTTCATAGAGTTACGTAAATTAGTGTTCTGGTTTTGTCAAAAATTGGCAACAATATCGCTATATTCTCTACCATCCTGTACTTAAACTTCTGTCGCCTTGTCCTTACTTAATTTCTCATGCCGTCTTCTGTCCTGTCTTCCTTTCTCCTGCTTTTGCAGGACACGATACTAGCAGTAAAATGGTTTTATGTCTGTATTTGTTCTTCTCTTTATCATTGTTTTCTTTTTTTTTCTTTTTTTTTTTTTTTTTTGCGGTACTGGGGATTGAACTCACAACCTCGCACCTGCCAGGGCAGGCGCTTAAGCCACTGAGCCAAACTCCCAGCCCTGATTTTTTGAGGCAGGGTCGCACTGTGTAGCTCAGGCCGGCCTTGCGCTCGCGTTGTAGCCCAGACTGGCCTCGAACTCACAACGTTCCTCCTACCTCAGCCTCCCGAGTGCTGGGATTAAAGGCGTGTGTCACCACGTCAGGCTTTATCATTGTTTTCTTTCGTCTTCTTTTAGAATGCATATCTTATGTGTTTGTATATGTGAAACAGTAAATAAAAATTAATTATTGCTTCAGTCATTGTCTTGGTTACTTTTCTCTTGTTGCTGAGACAACACACCTGACGCCCGAAATTAGGGAAGTGAAGGTTTATTTCTTACAATGTCGGAGCTTTCAGTCCATACTCAGCTGGTTCCAAGGCAGCATGGTGTGGTGGGGCAGTCATTCATAGCCACCACAAATAGCAAGAATGCGAACAGGGCAAGAGAGAGAAGATATGTTTTCTTCCGTCCTTTACACTGTATGCTGGCACTGAGGCATGCAACACTCACATCGCCAATCCCAGTGTTAGACAACAAACTAATCATGTATGCTGGACTCAGCTGTGTCCATGATTACATGAGGCTGGGGGAGGGGCATCCGAACACACTGTAACAGTCATATAGTATCTTTCATTGGCATGTCAGGTTAAGCCTCACCAAAAATTGTGTATGAAGGATTCAAACACAAGCTTTCTACAAGGATTTTAATTGTCTCCAAACTTTTTATTGCTTCTTTTAATCTATAAATTGACTTCCCTCTCTCTTTTTCCTTAACCTGCTTCTATAAACGTTTTCTCCTTCCTTCATTGCAAACACAAAAATATCAGCACAGGCCGGTCTCTTCTATTTCTTTGAGTTGTTGTTGCTTTTTTCTACTTTCCTTCTTCCTGAACATTTCCTTACTTTTTTCTTTCCCTGGTCCTCTACCTGGTCCTCTACCTCTCAGCCTACTAATCATAAGTACTATTTCATTATATTCCCAGGTTTTTTGAAAAAGAATGGAATTTTTAAAACAAATTTAAACATATGACTGATGCTCATATAACTAATGATTATTCTCTCCTTAAAATGAAATGGCAAGAATTTAATCTAAATATCTTCAATAGGTTGAATAGGTACATGAACACCAAAACATAATCAATGCCAAGTTCACATCATAGGGAGATTTACATTAGCTAAAGAGATATACATAGTAGTGACAGTTTTCTATCCTATTTTATCTTCAAACCTAAACACAAAACCACCAGAAATATTAGAAAACAAAGCAACAAAGAGCCTCTCTAAACTCCTAAATACCTCTGAAGCTGATCTCAGAGACATTAAAGTGGACAAGATATCCCAGGTGAAATTATGAAGTCTTCAAAACTTTTGCTGACATGAAAGAAGAAAGAAATAAACAAATACAGAAAAAAAATAAACAAACATCCTCAAAGAGAATATAAATATACAGATAAAGGATTTAATTAATAAGATGTTCAGTAAGCTTAATGAGAAGAAAAATTATTGATTGAGTTAAAGAAGACAATGCAAGATATGAATGATCATTTTAATAAAGAATTAGAAATTATGAAAAGGAATCAAGTAGAAATCTTGGTTATAAAAATTTTAACTGAAAGTATGGGTAATGGATGTAGAAAAGCCTTTGACAAAATCCAACATCCATTCATGATTAACTCTGACAAATGTAGTTACAGCAGGACCTCATCTCAAACTGGTAAAAGTCATTTATGACAAAGCCACTGCCAACATCATACTAAGTAAATAAAAACTGAAGTATTCCCTCTAAAATCAGTAACAAGGCAAGATGTCCAACCATCCAGTTCAATATAGTACTTGAAATGTTAACCAAAGTAACTAGGCAGATAAAGAAATATAGAGGATATGAATTGGAAAGGAAGAAATCAAACTATCTTTATTTGCAGAAGGCATAATACTTTACATAGAGACCCAAAAAATTCTACCAGAAGATAGAGTTAATAAACAAATTCAGCAAAGTGTCAGGATACAGCATCAATATTCGAAACAAACAAACAAACTTTACTGAATACGAATAATAGATTCACCCAGAAAGAAATCAGGAAAACAATCATTCACAGTAGGTTAAAAAAACTAAATACTTAGGAATTAACCAAACCAAGTAAGTGAAAGACCTTTATAATGAAATCTGCACTACTCTGAAAAAAGAGACTGAGAAAGACACTAGAAAATTCAAAGATATCTCTGTTCTTGGGTAGATAGAATCAATATTATCAAAGAAGCTATACTGACAAAAATGATACACGATTTCAATAAAAAATGCTAACAGTATTGTTTTTAAAAAATCTAGAAAAATTAATCCTTAGATTTATATGAAACCAGAAGAGACTCCAAATACTGAAAACATATCTGAATGAAAAGAGCAAAGAAGGAGGCAGGATTTCAAATTATGCTACAACACTACAACAATAAACATAGCACGATACTGGCCCAAATAGAGACATTTAAACTACTGGAATAGAAAAGAAAACTCACAAACAACTCCATATATTTTAAAGCCAATTGATCTTTGACACTCACAGGAGAAAAGACAGCTTCATTAACAAGTGGTGCAGAGAAAGCTGGTCACCTAGTGCAAAGGAACAAAGCTAGATGGTATCTATCACCCTGTGTTAAATTTGATAAAAATGGGTTAAAGAATTAGATATAAAATATAAACACTAAATATGCTGGGAGACAAAGTAGAAAAACACTTGATACATAGGCATAGAAAAGAATTTCCTGAACAGAAACTTATTTTCATAGGAAACAATTGCAAGAATAAGCAAATGGGATTATATAAAACTAAAAATTCAGGAAAATAATCAATGGAGTGAAGAGTTAGCCTACGAAATGGCAACAAAGTTTTTGACTGCTAATTCTGAGGACTAGCATCAAGACTATGTGAAAAACTAAAACAATTAGACCTCCCAAAACAAAAAAGCCAGCTAAGTAATGGACAATTTAAATGAATAGACACTGTTTAAAAGATGAAGTACAAATGAACCAGTTTATGAAAATAATTTTCAACATCTTTGGCCATTAAATGAAAATCAATGAAAACATTGAAATTCCATTATACTTCAGTAAAGATATCTACTATTAAAGACTCAAAAAAACTAACAGGTGGTCAAAGTGTGGGAAAAAAAATAATCTCTTCTGCATTATTGGTGGGAACTAGTACACTCCCTAAGGAATTCTGTGTGGCGATGCCTTAAAAAAACTAAAAATAGAAATTCCATTTGACCTAGCTATACCTCTTGAGTATCTTCCCAAAAGAGTTAAAGTCATCATTTTACAGTGATTCATGAATATCTATGTTCATAGCACAAGTCAAAATAGTTAACTTATAGAAATAAGTCTATATACCCATTAACAGATGAATGGATAAAGTGTGATCTATTTACAAAACAGAATACTACTCAGTCATAAATGAGGATAAGTTTGAGTCACTTTAAAAAATAGGTGCATCTTGAGACAATAATTCTAAGTGAAACAAATCAGACACAGAGGTAAATATCACATGGTTTTTCATCCATGAGAAATTTAGAATATAAATAATTTAAAAAGCAAAATGTAGAAGAGATGATAGGAATCAGGGAGGTTGACTTTTTGGAGAAGAGAAGATTACCTGGGGAAAGAGGAGAAGGAAGAGTGAGGAAAAAAAGGAAGTAAAATGATCAAAATGCAATATGTATATGTACCAATTTCCCAAAGTGAATGTAATTATTATGTGTTCCAAATATATAATAATAAAACCGAATATTCTTCACAATATCTCACTCATTGGTGAGAAGGGTGGTTACTATCTAGGGTAGGATGATATCATCACAAATTTTGGCATCCAGTCTTAGTTGAAGTCAAACATCAACACTTCATTTTCCAAGAATGTTGGTATGGTTCTCCAAATAATCTGCAGGGAGACAGCAATAGTAACATGATCCAACATCACAAAACTTTGGAAGTGGCTAATTGAAAATGGAGATTCTAGAATTGAAAGAGTTGAGACTCTACTTAAGTCCTCCTTAAAAACCGTCTTGGCTTGGTATGGACCAGAATGACAAGTCAGATGGAAATTTCATAGTCATTTTACCTTGTCTGACTTGAGTCATCACAACTCAAGAAGAAAGTAAAGAAAAACATTTGTGTCATAGAGGAAGTGTCCTGTAGTAATCTCAAGTACAGTATATCTACCTTCTTGTCTTTCTGTGTCATTTTATAGAAAGTGTATTTCTAGCAAAGAACTTTATTATTGGATCCATAGGTAGCAGGATATTACAACTGGCTCATGATTGAAATAGAGAAGGACTGCATACATATCATCAGAGATAGTGATGGTGACTTACTCTAGATATTTGTTGTTAGGGAGAGAATGAATGTTTTCATTTTGAATATGAGTAAGTTCACAGTGGGTACCCTTTGGGGCTATCATTTTGGAGTCATGTGCATGGGAAGACAGTTGTATATGGATGGAGGCATTGGAGTAAAGAAGTGTGACCTGGTATCTTGCTCCTGTGACAACTACTCCCATTACCTTCTAACTCATGGTCTCTATCCATCACTTTTGAATTTCACCACAACACCTATCTCTTGTTGATGGAAATTTCCCCCTCTCTGAATTATACAACAATTAGTTAATACTATACAACTTATCCTTTATATGTGGTTTTTGTTCCTCAAGTCATCTTATATATGTTTATGTTTTCTTTCCTTACCGTAAAACTAGTTTTAGATGAAGAGGTTGTATGTTTCCTTTTATGCCATGCTTAATAATTCCTGGACTGTTAATTTATGGAACTTCCATACTGATGGTGTTTCTTTCCATCTTATACTACCATCTAATACTTCATAATTCAGACAAGTAAAGATCTAACAACTCATTAATAATAAGGCTCAACCAAGAGGGGTGCACTTGCTTATAAAACTAGCACTTTGGGGAGTTGAAGCAGGAGGATTGCTGAGTTTGAGGATAGCCCAGACTACAAAGCTCAAGCTCAGCCTGAACTTCATAGCGAGTCCCTGTCCCTTTCTCCCTCAAAAAGCTAAAGAGACAACGCTGACACGCAAATACTGAAAGCTTAGGAAAACTTAAATTCCTCAGTATATCGGAGGTTGATAAAATGGAGATCAAAGCACCCATTTGATTCCATGAAGCCTACCAGCAGAGGGGGCAAAAGAGATATGTAATATTTCCTGCTTCTGTTTGCGGACTTTCCAGACGGTTGCTTTCAAGAGCTAGGCTGTACCTTTAGTGTATTAAAAAATACTAATTTATTGGATGGAATGTGAATATATTTTTTTTTCTAATCTCATAGCTGAAATGAAGTCAATTCTATAAGATTTCTTTTCACGATCATCAATTCTAAGAAACTTTTAAAAGCTACTAAGTATAAATCTGGGACTAAAATTCTAGTCCAGCAAAGTTCTATGAGGCTTAGGAAAGAAGACAAAGAGATTCTGAATGAGTTAAAAAAACATTTTTCTAGCTTTTGGTTCTGGCAAGTGTTATTAATTAATTTCTTCTATGTTTTGTGTAACTTAAGTATTTTCGAGAGGTTTTCACATCTACTGTATAATGGAAGTGTTATTACATTAGAAATAAAATTGTTTTTTCTACTTAATTAGGAAGATAAAAAAGAGACACACACCCATACAATGTATGTAATATGATAGAAATGTCTTAAGATATTGCAAATGAAAAGATATTCTCATTACTCTGGACATTTTGGTTTAGACAGCTTTATCAAATATAACATGGAGATAGCCAAAAGTCACATGTGATTTATAGTATTGACTTTGAAGATTTAAGAACATAATTTCTTTCATTCTTTGCATGGGTTCAATATGAAATTTTCTTGAAAGTGTAAGACCTTATTTTCAAAACTTGTCTGCATTTAATAAAGTTCTATCTAAGTGCAGCCAGAAGGGAAGTGAATAAACAAAAAAGAGCAAAATATATGATAATGAAAACTAATATGAATTTCACAAGAACCATTTCATTTATCTGTCGAAGGATATCAGAAAGTGAAACCATTTCAACATATTTCATTTTTAAATAAAAAAGGAAAAATATTATAAATAACAACACCTGTTAATTTCTTTTGTGTTGTGAATGTGTGAACCCTTACACCAATGAAATTTAATAAATTCTTTGTAATTTCCAGATATAAGATGGTGGGCATTACCATCACCTTCATTTTCTCTAGTTGGGGATATTCTAGATCTAATTATTTGAATTGATCTTCAAAAACAAGTCTATTTAGTGAGTTCTCTGATGCAGACTAATAAGAAGATGCTTATAAGTAAATAGATTAGATATATTTGTGTGTGCACATGTGTGTGTTTGCATGACTGATCTGCTACAGTAATGACTTTTATGTCTGATTTTTCAAGGAAGCAACAAACTTTCTAGCTTTTGGGAAAATCTTTTCCCCCTATTGTCTACTTCTGTCTTGAAGTAAATTAGTTTTTATTAGAATGTGCTCATTCCTTTTGTTGGACACATAAAATCACAGGCTGCTGGAGCTCCATGCAGGATACCTTTTCTACCCTCTGACTGGCTGGGTAAGTTGTGCAATTCAAGGAAAGAACAGCATTACAGCTGGGAGAGAAGCACTCTGTTTTGTAAGATAATTGGAATAAAAATAAATAAACTTATGTTGGCATTCAGTTCTATTCAGACACTAATAAAGCAAAGTTTGAAAATTTGAAGTCAAAGAATGCCTTTTACTTTAAAATATTTAAGCTTTGAGGGAAATTTAACTACCTGGTACTTTTGGTAAGTTAGCTTAAAAAAGTCCATTAGTGTCTTAGATATCTTAGTAAAATAGGTATGGACAACATTTGCTCTTGATGAAGTGAGCAGACGATTGAGAGAAAGTACTGCACAAGTGGGTTGGTATGCTTCATAAGTTACTTGAGTTACCATCCAGAAATGTCAGTTCTAAACCCCTCACTCAGTAATTGTTGGTAACTTCAATAAATTCATTCCCTCACATACCAAATAGCTTAGTTTTTCTTGTAGTGTCATACGTTACAATGGAAGAATTTTGAAAAAATAAAAAACTAGCACACTGTAAATATATGATCTCTCATTATTACACATACTGACTGATATTAAAATACTAACATAGATGACCAGTATGGCTGTTTGAATTTTTTTTTATCATACTCTGTAAAGTTTGGAAATAACAAACTTTAACTCAGAATAGGCCAAAGTGCTCTGATATTTGGGAATTAGGATATTTGTAGTGATTAATGAAACAACCTTACCAGGTCATCAAATTCACAAACTCTTACCATGGACCTAGCTTAATCCAACTTGATTAAGTGAGGTTTTTAATTTTTTATAAGGATTACTAGGACCAGCCAACATTCTACTCCAATACAAGCAAACCTTATGCAATTCATTTTTATGCAACTCATTCTTATGCAATTCTTGATTGTTTGAGCACACCAATATGGGGATAAAAATGGAATATGATCGTTAGAAATTGGTATTTCTCTTAACATATTCTATTCATTATATGAAAATGCTAGACCCTCTTACATTTATACTAAATACTTAAAGAATTTTGAAAAGATGGGCATCATATTTAACCAGAAAATTTATGCTTTTAACTCTCCAGTGGCATCCTATGTTCTGTTTTCTTTCTTATCCTGAATCCAGGTAATACATCTCCTGTCTTGTGATATCACTATAGCCACTCGGATGCTGATGCCACCCTGGGACAATGACTCTTCACAGTGTCTGTGCCCATGTTGCTAGTGCCTAAAGATGATCTAGTTTAGCCTTAGCCACCAGTGTCTCTTGCTGTGGGAATGAGACTTGTCCTGATTCTATGGTTGCTCTGCGTTCCTTATTTTAGCCCAGCTGTTCCTGTTTTTACATTTTCTTTAGTGGATACCTTCATGTTCTAGTATTTCATCATGATTCAGCAAGCTCTGAGGCAAGGGGGACCTGAGGGACAAATATTATGCCGTGCCTGTGAACCTTTTCTTTCCTTTCATTCTGATTTATCAACCTTGAACCAAGCATGTGTGTTCCAACCCCTTTTATCTGTAGTTTTGTTTAATGCAAATTTCAATCTCCTCTAATCTCTCCAGTAGGCATATCTTGTAGCTCTACCAAACATAGGTGAGTATTGTTTGGTAATGTCATGTGCTTTATCCATTGATATCCCAGTAAATCTCTTTACTATAAACACTGAGCTTTTTCCTTTAGTTTGAATCTCAGAAAGAGATGACTGTCATTGTTATATCAGTATTTCATCTACATAGAGGACATTAAGATCCTTCCTAACCAAGATTTCTGAAAAGAAAATCGTCACAGTTTTTTTTTTTTTTCTCAAATGGACATGTTGTTTGATAGACTTTCTTGTCTTTTTGATTATGGGTCTTATGTTTTCTACTTATTCACAAAATGGAGCACCTTATTCTTGACCATGACCTCCTCTTGCTCAAAGTTCCTATGTTCACAAAGCCTAAATGATGAGCTGAAGCATTATTTATGGGGTCCTAACATAATGCCCATTCTCATATGCCTGGCACTGCTGGAATCAAGAAAGTGTGCATGCCTTTTAGGTGATGCATAAGAATGAAGTGTTATAGCAGCCTCCTGGTTTATCCTGGCTTGTAGTTTCCTGAGAGATGCCAAAATTGGCTAAGGAACTTCCTTTTTAAAAGGATAGAAAAAATTTCATGGAAGGCAAATGCAGATCATTTTTAAAAAATCAATTGCTCCATTTCTTTTTGGCTCATCAAATATCAAAGCCCATAAATATCAAAGCCTACTTTCAAAAGTTACACATAACATATTTGTATTGGAGTACAATAGCAGAAATTTTGAGAACCTTTTAGAATCTGACAAATAGCATTTTAAAACTAATGATTTTTTCCTAGCTGAACAAAACTTTTTTTTGAGTGAAATCTTATACACACATCAAATTTAATTTATCTCTTAAAGACACGCAAATTTTTTAGTGGTGTTAGCACAGATTTGGATATTTCTTCAATATATTTGCTCCATAATTATCTTAGCAGTGTGTCATTCAGGATCTTCTATAGTGATCCCATTAATTGTTTTGGCAAAGAATGGATCCCTAGTCAGTGAATTCGGGAAAAGCTTCATGCTATACTCTTAAAAGTTCTGTAGAAAATAAAAGTTGCTTGACACATTTAGTTTACGTACTATGAAACTAGTTGGACTACATAAACAATCCTTTCACTAAAATTTTATAATCAAGCCATAAATTATTGTCCATAGTTATGGGGTGTAATGTAATGTTTTGACACATGTAAACAATGTGTAATGATCAATGGTTGGTTTCTAGTAGAGGCACAATTAACTCTTGCAAAATATACATTGATAATTTTTGTCCCAGTTTGAGCAGCCTATCTAACACTTTTGACTCAATGAGTATTTATTACAGTTTTCCCTTCAATAAATATTTCAGGTATTTCACTGATTTTATTAAGTCAGATGCAATGACAAACAGAAACACTGAAATGTCATTCAGGATTTGGAGGCAGATTTATTTAATGTCATTGGGCACTGACCTCAAGAAAAAATGTCAGGCATGGATTTCTGGTACTCTAATGCTTATATAAGGTTTGTAAGCAAGAAACAAAGTACTTGGTTGTCTTTGATGGTTCTTACATTTTGCATCATAATGGTCAGCCCTTTCTAAGAAACAGAAGTATTAGAAACTGCAACAGGAAATAAAGTAAACTGAAGTTTACCTTGGTCAACTAACAGAAGCTGAATTATACTGGCTGGGGTTTGGGGGCATGTTTTGCTATATAAACAGATATTTTGATAAGTATTATGTACACAGTCTCATTCTATATACATTTTCATATCATTTTACAGACATACTCTTGGCTAAGTAAGTATATGGATTAGGTTTTCATCATAGGCTAAGGAAACATAGAAAGAACATAAGCATGCATTTGTAAGTGAGATCTAGATGGTTTCTTAGGAGAAGAATTGTGCTGAGAATATACAAAAGATGCAGGACATTCAGAGAATGGGTAGGCAGCTGAGAGAGTCAATGAATTCAATTGATCTCAGACACGGTAGATATCTTCTAGTATTAGTCTTTCATTTTAGGCCAACAATCCAAGGTTCAGATTGTTAAAGTGACTGACCTTATACAAGGCAGCATTTGCAGTGCAGCTGAATTTAATCTGGCTCTCATAACTCTCAGTCCTGTAAGTTTTCTGCTCTACTTGGGGCCTCTTAGACATCTGGCAAAATAGTCAGACCATGTTGAAAATTTCCCTCTGCCATTTTTCACCAAGAATAAAAGTGTACAAGTATTGACTTTGGTCTTGAAAAGCTCTGATGTAGAGCTGACAATGGATGCCATGTGGTAAAAACTCCTTCCAAATATTAAATTGCACCAAAATATTTCTAAATAAAAAAAGTGTGCTATGCCTGTGTGTGTGCATAGGGTGGTGGTTGTGGTGTTGGTGTGGGTGGAAAAGGGGAACACACACTTTAAGTGAATTAGCTAAGCTAGAAAACTCTTGTTTTGGGCTTCCAGGAAAAACAAAACAAAAATAAAACAAGTAAAACTGTCATTTTGTTCAAGTAATTATTTTTTTCTTCCTCAATTTCTCTTTTGGAAAGCTATTAAATAGGTTGTGAGATGAATTGGTGGTGAAAGATGACCTAGTAGCAATTATTTTTCCATATCCTTCTGACTTGGATGCCACTAACTTTTCTTTGCTATGTACAATCTAACTGGAAATGCAGATAGAATGACTAATGTCTTGGGTGTGTTAAAAAGGCAAGCAGTGTTTACAATTCATCTCTATTTAGCACTTCCCTCTGTTTCCAGATTAATGTTAGCTTCCTCTAAATTCCAGCTAAGTCCTTTCACAGGGGAATAGAGATTCTATTGCAATTACCTGGAAGAATCTCCAATCAAGTATATGTTGGAAGTCCTTGAATTGAATAGAGGTTCTAACAGAGAAATAAGCACTGTAGAATTAAGTCCAGCTGTGTATACATATTTACTAGAACAGTCACAATAACTGAAATAATTGATGCAAAGAAAAACAATTATCAAACAAACATGGCATTGTTTAGCTGTAGCATAATAGTCCATTCTTTTTTCTCAATTCTTTTCCATTACAACTATACACATGAAATCTCAAATCAGCTGAATAAGTTCTAAACTTGGAAAGTAGTTATTAAGAACTCGGTGTGCAGTCATCACCATTACTTCTAGAAATAAGATTTTTTAAAAAGATAATCAGAAAAAAATTCAGTCATATATATATATATATATATATATATATGGAAGATAGCATTTATTTCATTTTTCAGGTTGGGCTGGAGTTCTTGTAGATTGACATAGGTTTTATAATAAATACAATTCTCAAGGATTTCATGCCAAGAGACTGGGAACACTAGGTTTTAACATAAAAACAATAGTTAATGTGTTCTTCACTGGTTTTATCACCCATCATCTCTCTTCTGAAACTCTGTAGATGATTGTCTTTTTGGAAACCACTTCAGTGTCTTCTTTCATAGTAAACCCTCGTCTGCATTTTTACTACCTACAGCACTCACTGCAGCCACATGCTGGACACCTCCCAAGTCTATCTTCTCAGCGCTTCTGAAATCTCTTCATGGGAATATCTCATCTCTTGAAATCAGGATTTTTGCAACAGCTCTCTTGCTAGTTATTTTTTCATCTATTCTTGGTCTTTTTCTCATCTGCAGTTGATATAGCTACTAGAGAAAGATGTATGTAATGTTAAAAAGCACTGAGTGTTCACCATATATCAAACACTTACAAATATCAGCTCATTCAGTTCTTATGGCAATATAATTGCATGCTGCTTCTTCAAGCCAGTTAGATCATACTGCTCTTTGTGTTAATTTTTCTGCTCTTTTCATTCATGAAATTGAAAGTGCCAGTTTTAGAAGGCAAGAATTTGAATGTTCTTACTCTGCTGAGTAAAAAAAAAAAAAAAGAAAATCCATATGACATAAACTTTTATTGTTGTTTTAGGGAATTGAATATTAAGTCCATCACTAAATGGAAAGTGTTTCAGTGTTGCACAGAGACAATGAATAGATTGACTTGTAGGTTCCAGAGTGGGAGTAAGAAAGAGGTTTAGATACTTAACTGTGTTCTTCAATAAAATTGAATAAAGCACCATGTATTCAATTCCTGTGCAGAACTGTTAGTTTAGTCACAAAACCTTCACTTCAGCCAGTTCCCTTGTTAGTGTTTACTAGTCCCTGAAAGCAAAGTACAGAGAGATGGGAAAGTACAAATTCCTCCCCACACTCAGAAAAAATGACCCACATTGATAAATTTTTCATTGTTTTTCATTCCCCAAAAAATTCAGCATGTGACAAAACATGAATTTTATACAAATTTGAATCTTTAAGATTACTTCAGTTGTATTTTTTAATAAATTAAAAATTAAGAAGCAAAAAAGATTTCAGGTAAAAGTAGAAAAACTATCCTGATATCCTCACTTTAAAAGAAATACGTTCACTTAACTAGATGGGAATGAATGATAGTTAATTGAATATTTTACTTGAGGTATTCAATATTTTAAAAATTATAATAAATTTTTTCATCTAAAGTAAATGACTGGTGATGTATGAGACTAGCTTTATATGCTTAATATAAGGCTGCTATAATTGGCAAAAAATGAAAGAAATCCAAGTTAATATTTCTCAGATTCTTTTTTCTTCCTTTCTAGTTAAAGTAATGAACAGCCTATATAAATAACCAACCAACATCTGAGATGCTGTATATTTAAGCCTATTTAAGTTCTATTTACAACACTGTTGCTCTTATATTGCCATTCTGCATGGTTACCATTAATGAATTCATCTTTGCATAATGCATTATAAGAAAATTAGTATACTTGTTTATTTAATATATCTTTATTGAATTTCTCAAGAAAGATACATATTTATAATACATATGTACATTATTGAATATAGGTCCCTCAGAACACACTTATGAACAATAAATACACAATCCTGTCCTCATGAAGGTTTAAAGTATAGTGGAGAGGATAGATTTAATCAAATAATTCTTCTTAAAACGAATATATATTAGGTGACTCTACTGGCCCAGCAGTTTTACAGGTAATGAGGATACAGAGATAAAAAGAACCCACAATAATTCATGGCTTCATTAAGATTATATTCTTACTAAAATTTTAAACAAATAAACACAGATGTAAAATTTTTTAATTACTCATTTTTCCTCAAGTTTATGCTACTATATTGAAAAAAATGTATCAACCTGTGAATCTATGATTTGAATATGAACTTTTAACATTTGTACTGATGTTTGCCTATTTTATCACTAATAAATATTTTTCAAAATAAACATCCAAAATTTTTATTTGGAAATATTTCTTTCAATATTTTGTGATAAATTTCTTCTTAGGACATTCTTTCAGTATTTCAAAAAGGCTCACCATGTTTACTTCCACAAATAATTTAAATGCTTAATAATTTCACTGAGTTAAATCACCTTTTATTTTAAGTAAGAATAAGTAGTATACTAAATTTTGGAGTGACATGTTGCAATTTAACTAATTTCAGGGAAAATTAGAAACAGTGACAATTTTGTTTTTACATAAAACATATTTAACTGTACCTTATACATTTTCATTTCTTATACTGTCAAAAATGGTGCTGAGCAAATGCAAAAAAACTGTTGAATGATGTTTTAGAACATTTTACGTGTTGATGCATTGAAAGAATTAAAATTACATTTACTGTGAAAACATATTTAATAATCCTAAATTGAATTTGTGCATTTGTATTGTACGTATAGTACCATACAGTTTTCAAACAGATTTTTAAGTTAAATTCTTTTTCTATTATAAAGTTAGCACATATTCAGTGAAATTTACAAAATAGAGAACAAAGAGACCAATAAGTTAGTCATGATCTTTACTCCTACAAATAACCACTGCTGACATTTGTTTTACTGATTTTCAGGGTTCCCAGTATCTGTGTATATACATGCCTCTGTGTGTGTGTGTGTGTGTGTGTTACCGTGTACACTTCTTAACCTTTTTTTAAAATTATTGAATTTGTGTAATGATATGGTTGTAAAGCAAGAAAGAGGCTTCGAACTATGAACATATTAGAGGATAAATTGCAGATGTTGATTCTTTGAATCTTAGAAGCTACTTTTAGATTGGCCTTGCCTGGTGTATGAATAAAGAAATGAAATTTATCATAGGACATTTCTGGCAAGAATCATCTCTGGGTCACTCAGAGACTGTTCCTTAGTAATGGCTTTTCTGTTTCCTGGAAATTCTCAGATCTTGTGCTGTGATACCAAAATATCTGCCTCTTGCAACACCACACCTTATCCACTGCCAACACAATCTGCTACAGTGAACTAGGAATTCTTTTCTTTCTCCTCCCCATTCTCTTTTTTCTGAATCAAAGTTATTTAATTTTGGCTTAAAGTTAACTTTCCATTTGGTTTAATCCATAATTTCTGGATTGTTCTACTTTATTCTTGCTTAGACTTTAGACTGACACATCATTTAACTGCACTGGGCCTCAGGTTCCTCTTGATTAAAATGAGGATTTTCGTTGTATGTCCTCTGAGATTTTTTCCAAATCTGATGTGGAACATTTGTCTGTTTATGAAAGCAGCATGGAAGAGTAGAAATAGCATGGACTTTACATCAAAGAAAAAGAGCTGAGTATAAATTTTGGAGTTCTGTGACTTTGGATATGTTGCTTAATGTTCAAAAGCTGGTGTTTCCTTCTATGAGAAATGGGAGTACAGAGGATACTATCATATTTAGCTATATGTAATACAAACCTGACCATCATAGCTTGAACAAACAAAGAATTTATTTTTTTCTCATTTACAGAGAAGTCTGGAGCTAGATAGTTCAGACCTGGCATGTTTGTTTCTTTATGCTCTCATTTTTCAGGGTTTCTTCTTTTTGTGTTTTCACCCACCATCCTTAGTGTGTGACTCATCTTTATGATTCTACCACAAATAAACATCTTACCTATGTCTATGTAAGTATAAGAGAAAGGCAGATTTCAAAAGGAGCATGCTGGTTAAATTTTCATAAGGAAACACAATTTCATAAACTTGTGTTTTCACCTCATTGATCAGATCCACAAAAAACAAAACAAACCAAACAAAATATTGTGTAAAGTAATGGGATATGGGACATTATATTATTGTTCAGCATGGTAACTTCATGAATAAAATTATACCTAGTGAGTATCTAAAGAAGAAAGTAGGGCTAGATAATGAGTAGACATCATCAAAGTCTGTTATTAGGAAGATCTACTATTTTTTCAGATGGTTTCTGAGATGACAACCATGCAATAGACACATGCTATGTAGTCAAATGATTATCATTCTCTGTTTTGTGTTTGTTGCTATTTAAGACCAAAATGACTTTTTTCAATGGTCAAGACAATGATGAACATATTGTTTAATTAATGCTATTTAAAAAAATACATAGACTACTAAAGCATGTAAGAAGTGTCTCTTTCTCAGTTGGTTTTTATAAATTTTATTATCTAATGTGGCTTGAGAATTAAGTCTCTCATTTTCAATTGCTTGATACTAGAAAAGGAAGCAAAAAAAAGTTACGAAAATATGTATTTAAATTTTGTAAAATCAAAAAGTTCCAAATGAGTAATAAAACTGGATTAACTTGGGAAAATGCTTAATACTTTTGGAAGTCTTCCTACGGGAGAAAATCATGTTAGGTAGAGAAAGCGATCACTTAAGTAGTATGGTGCTACTATTTTTGGGAAGTTAGAAACATTTTCTTTGAAATAACTTACAGTAGTCTACAGAATTCTTAAAATGCTTATTGTTAGAATCATTAAGAGAATATATTTCCAGAGTGCTCTAAATGTGCTATCTGCAAGAATATTATGATGGAGACATTAGTATTGGTTTAAATTTTAAAAATCTTAATAGTTATAGTACTGGAATTCTTATGAAGAGATTGCTGTGAGGCTGTGCAGTACAGTGTCTACCCTACTGTTTGAGGAGAGGAAAATCCAAAGCTTGGGTAGAGGTCAACTGTGTGGAGAGCTCAGTCAGGGTGAACAAAGGGAGCCCTTTCAGGATAAGGAAGGACTAGTGCAACAGAGTTCATCACCATCTCTTTAATAATAACACTGAAGCACTTCATTATCATTACCCAGGGAGGGTGTACCAAGTAGAAAGTAATGCCTAATTTAAACGTAGTTCTGATTTTTGACATGACTGATTTTTGGCAGAAGCTGTGAATCCTGGCTCCAATAAGACATTTCAGATATGACTATTAGTACTTGAGAACTCCTCAAACAGTTATCCATGTATCCACTCCCACAACTGTTATTAAACACTCTGAAAATGGGATTTGTTCTGTGATAACATGAAGGTCTTGATCAATAATCAGAAGGGTACCCTTTCCACTCTTTGGAAGTCCACTGGTCAGTTGAGAAAGAGAGAAGTAGCTTCTTTCACTTTGATTGTTAAACTTTGCTTATATCTGAGTGTACTGTATTAGCATTTACTTTCATAAACAGGAGAGTAGGAGCACCATTGAGTGGTCATGCTCTTTATTACACTAAATTATGTTCTTCTACGAATCAGTTTTTTGAAAGGTTTGAGTTTGCTCTTTCTAACTCACTTGTTTATTTCTTAGACTAAAAAATTCTCCCTTATGCTTATTTAGAAAATGCTTTTTTAAAGCAAACACATATATTATTCATAAAATGCCTATAGAGGTATTTTATGTATTGACAGAGTTAAGACTTATTGGAACCCAGTGAGGTAGTTATCCCAGCTAACAGTGGAGGAAACTGTGGCATGGTAAGGATGAGCAATTTACTTGAGATTACAGCTTGCAAACTGCAGAGCCAGCATTCAGGCAAAGCTATAGGGCTTTCAAGTGCAAACTCATAACCACTGTGCCAGCTCTTGATTAGCAAGAAGTCAGAATGAGTCAGACAGTTACACAATATTTACTTTTAGTCATCTTTTATTTTAAAATTGTGCTCATCCTTGACTTTTAATGTAAAATAGTTTGGTAGTATATTTTGCTATAACTTATGTGGCTTTTTAGTTTCAAAGTATTTAACACACACACACATACATACATACACTCACCTGCTTAATGTCTGAGAACATCCCCACTTTCATTTGAAGACAGTTATTCACTTTTGTAACCTTTTAAACATTATTCCTATTGTAAAAAAAGAGAATCGAGATCTATGGATGAGTCAGGAATGAAAATGAAGAAAAGCAGAGACTTGAAAAACACAGTATAACACAAGTATATGTGACCATTAGCCAAACAGAATGATCTTCTGAGTTTTGGGATGACACTGTGAAAAATCAACATTTTAAAAAATTCTTCATAAGTATAAATCTCCATTTGTTTTAGAGGGCAGCAAAGTGTGGTGGAAGAGGCTCTTATCAGCTTGCAAGAAAGCTAATTATTCTCAATTTTCCTCAGTCATGCATTTAGTGACGTGTTGCCAATAGAAATTGGCCTTTGATGGTGTATTTACACCATGAAAAATCAGCAAACGGTGAAAATCTTCCCTAGAGACAGTCATTAAACATTTCCCAGTATGCTGCTGCATGAGGGCTTGTGTGTCTAATGAGTACATAGTATTTAAAACAGTCTAATAAAATTTTTAAGAGAAACAGACCATAGAGATAAATACAAGCCTCTTTGCCTTACCTTTACTTATTTCTGTATCTCTCTCCCTCTCCCTCTCTCTCGCTCTTCCTCTCTCTCTCTCTCTCTCTCTCTCTCTCTCTCTCTCTCTCTCTCTCTCTCTCTCTCTCTCTGTCTGAAAGACATCATTTTGGAAGGGAATCACTTCTAAGAACATGAAATTCACTTCTCAGTCTTGTAAATGGACTTCCCAAAATAAAACCTGTGTCGTTTTTGGAAAGATGGCTCAGAAACTGAATCCTCATTGGGTTTTCATTTATATTTTTTCTGCTGGACATTTACAAAGAAAAATTACTTCCCATTGAGTATCCATTAGCCCCCAGCGCTGATGCTAATGAGCAAACTGCGAATGAGCTGGAAAGCAAATGGCTATGAGTCACATAAATACACTTAGCTGGCACTTCCTGTTTGGTTTCTTGCATCACTGCAAAGATGCTGTTCCTTAGCAGCCTGGGTAAAAGTCATAGTCACACAATTGTACATTGCTGAGGGATCTGTTCACTTAATAGAGCTCCCTGAAAAGGACACACTGATTTGTTCTGGTGACATTTTCTGTTCAAATACATTCCAGTATTTTGGGTTTGTATCCAGGTTCAAATGCTCATAAATGACTAATATTAAACTCAAAGCTTCCTTTTAAGATTATATTGGTCTATCAACAACAGAAAGCCACACAAATAGGATTGATAGAGAGCTGGCCTTTTCTGTACAAACACTTTAAACAAACATGGTACTGCGAAGGAGGTAATGCAAGAAGGACTAAATGACTAAAGGTAGAAAAGCAGGAAAGGCTGCTCATAGGAACCATAGGGTTCTGCTTGTTTTTGTTTTGTGATTCCCTAAATCATTGATGTTGCAAATGGGAGAATGAAGTATTCATAAAATGAAGTACTCAAGTGGCAGGTGGAAGGCAAAAAATTTCTGATTAGCCTCTGGGAAGGTCATCATATTCTTTGTATACTATGAGATACTAATGGGAACAAATGGTAGTATTATGTAACTGGAGAAATGAAACTGAAGCTTTGAATGGCTAGGGAATCATCCAAGGACATTTCTATTGCTAAGAATGATTTTTGTCAGCCAGTAGCATCATGAGGCAAAACTTTAGTTCACTTGGAATTGTTACAGTGCTGGAATAGAATTTATGAATAAATACTCCACTTGGTTCCCTAATTATTTACTCTGTGAAAAAATGCATATTACAGCTAAGTGAACAAATTGAGCAAAAGGCAAAATAAAGAATAAAATAGCAGATAGAGGGTGAAGTTATTTCAGTTTGTATAACTGAATCTTTCTTCACGTGAAGGAAGTAGAGGTACGTCATAGATTTGCCTTTGAGTATTAGGTAATCAAGGAAAAGAATTATTGATTCAGTGTTTTTAAGATGAAAACAAGACATTTGCTCAAGAGACGTACTGCTCTTCTATGCTGTTGAGAGTATTTGACTGAAAAGGTCAATAAACATTTACATTTAGGAGAGGTACACTTAGTAATAAATATTTTAGTTGCATGGACAATATTTTTAATTAATTTCTTGAATGGCATAACATTCAAAATGTAATAACTAAGATTTTATTATTTAACATGCCAAAAATTAGAATTAAAATGTCCATTATGCCAGGCATGGTGGCACATGCTTGTAGTATCAGCTATTTGAAAGACTGACATAGGAGACAGGGTCCCTTTGTAGAGAGTCTTTGTCTCAAAATTCAAAGGTAAATGTCTGGGGTGTAGTTCAATGGGAGGTGCAGATTTCTAGGTTCAGTATTCAGGAAGAGAAAGAGCGAATGTGCATGTGCATGCACGTACGCACAAGCACACACACAAGGTTTACACAGCATAAAACCTGTTGTTCTAAATGGAAAATATTTAAAATGACTAGCTACATTAATTTAAATGAACCTTCTGCTTTTATGGTTGTAAAATGACATAGCGATATAAATTTATTAGCAGTAAAATATTACTCAATTGTGTAAGAATGGGTAGGTCTTAGAAGCAGATCTTTAATTATTACAAACCTCTGTGGTAGATTTAAGCAGTGGATACTCAAAAAATCAGAGCTATATAATGCTGAACCTAAGTTCTCTTCATGAAACACTCTTCTTTCTTACCTAACATCATATATATATATAGTTTATTTTTTTGAAGATAGTTTTCAATATGTGGTTTGCACCAGTTCTTGAGCTATGTAGCCCATGCTGGCCTCAAACTCATGTCTGTCTTAGCCTCACAAGTGCCACACGGGCATGCACCATCATGCCAGTCTCCTAACATAGAATTTAAATGGAAGGGGCTGCTTATTAGTCTTTATCTCTGCCAATTGATTCTGGCATGAGGAACAGAATAAGTACCATTACAAGGTATGATCTTTATAATGCAGACCATTTATAGTTTGAAACCAGTATTTGGCAGACCATTTGTAGTCAGAAACCAGCGTTTGGTTAAGAATCACTTTAGACTGAAATTTCTCAAAGACTCACTCTGTATGTAAATGTTAGTGTTTAAATGTTAATTTACTTTTTTTCTTATTTTATCCCCTGTTGAAATTTTTCTTGCCAGTTTACAGCCCATAATTTAAAGCAACATATAAGATGGATTTGACCATCATTTCAGGCCCACTAAAACATGATACAGAGGTGCTTTATGCTGGCTTTGAAAAGAGTGGGCTGGAGAAGGAGGAAGGCAGGTACTGATCATGGAGAGATGGAGATGAAGAACCTTGGCAAAGAGCAGGGACACCTTTCCTGTTATGCAGTGTAGGTGGCAGTGGATAAGGATGCCCTGAAGAATGGGTGATGCAGCTAGAAGGCAGACAGATCAAGAGGTTCTGAATACATGTTACTACATACTCATAAAGTTAAATCTACTCTACTTACTGTGAAGCCACAGTACATAGAAAGCCTGTTGAAAGTGCTAATTTTTGAAGCCTCAGCCCTGAGCACGCTGAATCAGAAGATGCGAGAGTGGAGGGAGGAGGAGTAAGGAAATATAATTTTAAATTTATCTTAGATCTGATGCAGGTAATTCACAGGCATGATTTGTATCATATGCTCTCCCCTTCTCTCTGCTATGTTCACAAATGCACATGAACATAGGGATGCTTTCTTCTGATTCGAAGCTCTATGTACATTCAAAGTCAACCTGTACCATCCATGCTGTCTTTATCCCAGAGAGTGATCTTATCTGTATTTCTCCTGTATATTTACACCTGTCTACACTGTATATCTTTTTTTTACTAAGAAAGGGACAACTATGAAATACAATGTACCATGTTTTTGTCTTCTTTTCTGTGTGCAAACAAATCTTGGCATTCACAAGCATATGTATATCTGGACCATTCTATTCAGTGACTGTGCAGCATTATATACTTAAATGCACAAAATGTCTTTCCATCACTTTAGTGGTAGAAACTTACATTCTTTCTGGTTTTTTTTCTACTACAAGAAACTGTACAATAAACACTCATGTATGATATAGTGGTGAATACAGACAATATATAAGCAGAATGAAGTCTTAGAAATGTGGCTATGGGGTTGAAAAGTATGTGAATTTAAAAAGTTGTAATCAATTATTCAAAATTTTTTCTTCAAAATATTTGCTTTGAATCTTAAGGTAGATGAGGATATCCTTTTCCCCTAAATTTCAGTAGTATTGGAAATGGCCAAATTTAACATTTTTTTTTGGCAAGAAGAAGAGCAAAAAAGTCATAATGGATCTGCATTCACTTAGTTAAAAATAAAGCAGATCTATTTGATGTTTGTTTATAAGCCTACTATTGTATTTTTCTTAAAAGTATAAACCAGATGATGATATTTTAAGCATTTTTATTTTGAATTATTTTTAATAGTTTCATGAAAGGGTTTAGATGGTATTTCATATAACATCTAGATTGGACATGCTTTTCAAAGCAATAGCCTGTCAACAAATATGAAAGTTTGAGCAAAAGTATCACTAAAACATTCTTAATTGAAATCCTAGAAAAGTCAGGTCTCAGGAACTGAGAAGAATTAGGTTTAGATAGAGATTTATAACAATTAAAACCCAGTCCCAACAAAGCTCAATATCGTATTTGGACCAACTTTGTTCCTTCTCTCTCCTTGCCTAACATGAATGGGGGAAACCTGTCCCATAAAAGACAGTATTATCTAGTTTTTTCTTCCTTCCTTCTGTTCTCTTTCCACCTCCCACCCTTCATTTTTTCCTTCCTTTCTTACTACTCTTCATTCAATAGACAATTACTGTATATACGAAAAGATGAGCGTATAGGACTGATATCAAGAAAAATCCAGCTGCACTCAACAAATATTTATTGACCATGTCTTATTTGCTAGCCACTATATTAGGCTCTGGGAATAAACAGTAGGATGACAAACTCCCTAGAGTTCATATATGTGTGAGGGATAAATGAATGAATGTTGTGAGTCTCTACTAAAGAACCAAAGACTTCTTAACAAACTGGATTTGTGGGTAATTCAGGTTTCACCCTTGTAATAGATCATCCAGAAGTGTAGTTGACTCCTACCCTAAATCATGCATCGATTCACGTTACTGGAAGTGTAGATCTTCTGTGAGAGACTGTATCATAATATTTATGAGGTTCCACAGAATGATTATTTAAGTAGAACAAACTTTGTCATTCTTAAATATATATATATATATATATCAAATTACTAGCAAATTATTTATAATAAACACAGTTTAATAGCTAGACTAACAGACTAAAAGACATTTAAAACACCTAAAACAATCAGATTAAATCAAGGTTCTTTTTTAGATTAAGAGGTCATTCTTTTTAGGTCTTTTTTGGTGCAATAAGGAGGCAAAAAGAAACAGAGGCCTTTATTGAGGAAGTGGAGAGGAATGTACATCTCACTGAGAATGTTCAGCTCTCTGGTTTTCTCTGACCCAGAGACCCAGGAAGCTGAGGTATAAACTGTGGCCAGAGGCAGGTTTGGGGGTGGTTGTTGATGACATGTTAGGGACTGATTGGAGTTTTCTTCATGCCCAGGGGTGGAGGGGTGGTCAGAGAAAGAGGAAGCTGTAATTAGGGCTGAAGGGAGAAGAAGGAAGTCGTCATCGGAGATATAAACTGTTGTTTTATCCTTCGGCCACGTTAGATCACCACCATAATGTTCAGCAATTTATACCTGGGCAGAAATTTTTTAGTGCTGAATTACAATAACTTTTTTGTCTGTTTTTTTCATATTATCTGTCCTTTGTTTTATACTTTATTTATATTTTGGGTTTCCCATATAAGAGAAACTATATGATGTTTATTCTGATGTGTCTGATTTGCTTTAGTTAACATTATTGTATCACGATGCACCAATTTTCCTACAAAGGACTAAAGATTAAACTTCTGTATGGCAGAGTAGCATTCATTTGTGTATGAATACCACATTTTCTTTATCCATTCATCTATTGATGAATGTACTGGCTGTGTTCAAGATTTAGTGATTATGAATTCCTATAAACATGGGTATGCATGTATCACTGTAAGTGCTGTGTTTAACTATTTCAGGAAGATACCTAGAAGGAGAATAGCCAGGCCAAATGGAATTTCTATTGTCAATATTAAAGTATTCTCCATGCTGATTTTCAGTATGGAGAATACTTTAAATAGTTTCTTCTTACCAGTTTACATTCTTACCAACAATGAAGAAGAGTGCCTTTTCCCCTGCAACCTCTTCAGCATTTGTTATTAATCAATTTCTTGACCATGGAATCTCAATATTGTTTTAATTTGCCAGGTATGTTGAATGTTTTTAATATATATTTTTTTCACTTGAGAAATCTCTATTTCAGTTGCCTATTTTTTTATTAGTCTTTTAAATTTAGGGGA
>RJWM01016600.1:0-45053 GCA_004363535.1 Dasyprocta punctata
TAAAATACAAAAACTTTGAGAAATTGTGAAATATGCTTAAAGGCTTTGAATTAGAAAATGTTTTTGTGGACAGTTAATAGTAAATGGACCAGTGAAGGTAGATACCTTAAAGGTGACCAAACCTCTGCCCTTCACTGAAAATAGTAGGAAATCCTCAATATTTGGTTCTACTATTACCAATACTATTCTTTTTATCGGTCCCTGTGATGTAACTCCCAGAATTCAGGGCTTTTCTTAGTGAGCAATTTACAGTTCTACTGTGGGAAATCCTGGCTATTTTACCGTTATTTTTTAAAGGCTATATCGCAACCAGGTGGTGAGTCTGTAGTATAACAAAATTTTCACCTTACGAGCTACAAACATTAGATAGTCTAGCTACCTGACATGCCTTGACCTGTACCACTTTTTTCCTTATTTTTTTTAGCTTTACATTCCAGAAATATATTCACATATTAAAACAAGATTCCTCACAATTGATGATAAACAATAAAAAAGTAAAAAATCACTTTGAAATATGTAGCAGCAAATTATACTTCATCTATGGGTAAACAGTAGCAAAGCAAACAACTTTATTTTCATAATAGTAAAGGAAATTAATCAATTGCTACAATCATAATATTAAAGGCAGCTAAGTTAGGTAGACATTAATAGGCAGTCACACTAGGAGAAGCCCTGCAGAAAATCAGTGCAAAAGATAACACATCAAAAACTGTGACTGGAGGCACAGCTGAAGAAGGCAAGCCCTCAAGATAAAATCACAATGGCCAGACTTGCATACTTCCATAAAGGATGAATGGAAACTTATGATTATACTGTAACTGGTACCAGTAAGTCCAAATATGCATCAGACACCCAAGTGAGTGTCCAAAATACCTAGACCTATCCCTTCCCAAAATGTTCCTGTTTTAGAAATCGTAGATAAGCCAAGGTTAATGAAGTCAACCAAATACCCATGCTACATGCCTGGTTCCCTACTGGATCAGTATTAGGTAAGCAGCTATACTATAGGCTGATTATGGTTTGACCCACATCATGACTTTGTTGTATAAATTACCCTTGACAAAAGGTCTCAGTGGCAATCCACTCAAGACCCCTTCTGTCTCTCAGGAGCTATCTCTAAACCTTTCCTACTCTTAACCACCTTTGCCCTTCAGAATTCATTCTTCAATTTCAGGGGACATGAACTCGGCAGTCTAACATCTAGCAGATTGGAAGTTATATTTCTCATATCAATAATAATTTTAGACTCTAAGAAAAAAGCACTGCAAAGTTCCATAGAACTAAAATTCTTTTTAAAAAAATAAAAAACCAAGCCAGGCATGGTGGTGCATGCCTTTAATCCCAGCAATCAGAACCCTGAGACAGGAGGATTGTTGTGAGTTCTAGACCAACCTGGGCTACAAAGTGAGTTCAAGGCCAGCCTGAACTGCACAGTGAGACCCTGTCTCAAAAAATAGGGCCAGGAATTTAGCTCAGTGGCCTAAGGACCTGCCTGGCAGGCGCGAGGTTGTGGGTTCAATCCCCAGTACCAAAAAAACATAAAAAGAAAAAAGAAAAAACCAAAGGAGAAACACATATTTTGACTGATATTTCATAGTTTGAAACTTCAGAGGGTAATACTATTAATGGATGATGGAGTAGGGACCAGTAGTGTTTTCCAGGTTCTTATTTGTCCCGATCAATGAACTGGTCAGGAAAATTAGTGAATGTGAAAGATTGCCATTTATTTTAGGGAAGAAGTAAGAAAAGGAAAAGCACAACAGAAGAGATCAGGGAGAAAAGAGCGCTTTGAAAAAAAGAGAGAAGATAGGTCCTGCAAGCAGACTGGACCACTGATACAGCACAAGTAGAAAAGTGGTGACGGGAAAGCAAAAGCCTGCACACAGCAAACCCCTCCCCTTATACGTCAGGCTCTTGAAATGTAAAGGATACGCAGCACAGGTGCCTCTCCTGGATCTCTAGGTGTGATTGACAGTACAATTGACAGGGTGTTGAGTCATCTCAGTGGCTCTCAACACACATGATTGTCCTAGAATTAATCTGGTCTTAATTACATGCATGACATGTAGCACATGTTTATGAACCCTTAATGAGGCTTGAGTAAGGTGAAGGTGACTGAAGGTCAGGCTGGAAGATCCAGTGCACATGTGCTCTCACCTAGAACATCAGGATCTCCTGAGTTATTGTTATGTGGCTCTCTACCTCAGGTCAATGGAAGCAGGAATGGTCCTAGAGTGTTGTTTAGAAATCAGATGGGTAGAAGAAGAGAGTGACTTCTTCAGCTCCATTGTTTCTAACTGTACTATTGACTGTTGACAAGTTCTTTTCCTGCCTGCAGTACAGGCTTTCTACCTGCTGCACCTCCTATGGCATTTTGGGAGCCCTTATCCAGAATTTCTCTTTCCTTCACTTGACCTGTATTCACTCTGGTGTTTACACATGGTTGCCAGATTGACCTACAGACAAATGGAGGATCCTAGCTGGGGCAGCTCTTCAGTGTGACCTGAAGGCCTCCAGGCTATGAACCAAACTGCTATGGCCAATCAGGTTATAACCTTAAGAAGTTCCTTTCAGCTATTTGCAGAAATTCTTCCCATTTGCAGCTGACAGGCCCTGTCCGAAGCTACACTTTGGTGGAACTTGGGCCACAGAAAAAGGAGGATGGCCTGCTATAGTCCATAAGCATAAGGGGCCTCTTTCCTTCCTTCAAGAAGAGGTCATTCTTGCTTTCAGCCCATGGCACATGTCAGCTCACACCCTGCAAGACCTTCTCCCTAAGTTTCTTTCCCTTACCTTCACTTAGTGTTTACAGACAGCACTACAACTATTAAACCTGAGCGCCTCAAGAGTCATTACTCCTCCAGGACAATGAGTCTTTTTTTCTCCCAGTCAAGTACTGTCTCTGGAACTGACCTTTCTCATAGTTTTGGTCTGATAAGTTGGATAATTTTGGTCCTGACCTGAAGGCTCTCACTTCTAAGAATCAATTTTAGGTGAGGTTAGCTCCAGACCCCCAAGGATGTTAAAGAAAATTTATCCTGTTTGAGATGTTTCTGGGATCACATGTTTGTTCAGCCCACTGTGAGTACTAACGTCTCTATCCTTGTAGCCTCATCCCTGGGTTCCATTCTGAAAAACTGAGAGGACCTCCCCTCCAAAGGGGCCATCTTCATTCCATAAGGCAGAAAAAAAGAAGGCTATTTCTGCCTAAATGTCAATTTGGAGTGAATTGAATTATGAGGACACCTGTGAACTGAAGAGAAGTATTTTCCTAGACCAAGGATATCCAGGGGCCATGCAGGGTCCCATGTTTTTTGTCTCTGTGGTTCTTCAACCCTAGACATGGAAGGAAAGGAAATAGAATTCTTTTTGTTTCCCTCTAAGCAGGTCTGTGAGTTGATTCAAGTCACTGAAGGTGCTTTTTTACAATCTTAGATGAATCAACAATATACCACTGGGGATGGGAGAGACTTCCTTTCATCCTTTGCTACTTGGTAGCCATCTTCAATAGTAGTGTCATGTTCACAGTTCACAATCACTCTCTTTACAAATGGATGTGAATGCCTCCTCAACCTCATGGTCGGGCAGCTTAGATAGTGAACCTTTGGTGGCCTGACAGTCATAGAGTTATCAATGCATTTAACACTTTGCATAGGTTAGGTAACCAAGCTGGCCCAAAGCCTTGAGTTGGAGCACTTTCATACATGGAAACTTTGCTTATTCATGCTTGTTGATGAGTCAGTGGTCAGTTGCAAGAAAGGCATCAATTTCCCTTCCCACTCTGGGCAAAAGAACTGCAGCATTGAACCTTCTTCAGTGAAGCCTTTCTGCCATGACCTGCACAGGGAACGGGGTCCTGAGAGGGAGCAACAGGAGATCAAGAAAAATCTATAGACAAATACTAAAAGAAAAGCTGGGGCTAGATGGGACCTGAAAATGTCCTAGTCCCGATCTTTATTTATTCAAAGTGAAAAATCAAAAATAAATAAATAAATAAAGGAAAAGGAAAGAAAAAGCACACTGACAGGATCCGAAGTGCAAGGTCTCAGCATTTGCTGAGAACTCTGAGAGTAAAACATTCTCAGAGCTATCCATACTATAGTTAACAGGGAAGAACACCAAGGCCAAACACCAGTTGACATGCAAGTGAGCTAGAGGCAACTTGTTTACACAGTCTGCCTCTGGCATTCTGAGTCTTTGGGACTTGCTTTGCTCTAGTCTCAAGGATTTTGCAGACCTCAGGCTTAGCCACTCCCCACACCTTTCATAGTTACATATGATGTCATCACAGAAAAGGCTGATGTGAGTTTAAAATGGCATTTGAATGCCTTGTCAGTTGGACCAAGTAACTCATGGTCTTCTAGAGCAAAGACAACTTTGATGATCTTGATATTTAAAGCACAGCTAGTGAGTCAGGTTGCTGTTTCCTTGAAGTCTAGGACTTTTCTTAGATCAACCACTGGTAGAGGTATTCCAGGCTTGACTGTGGCAAATAAAATGTTCAGTCATCTGGTTACTTGCACCAAAGAACTTCTCTATGGCTTCCTAATTCACCAAGAACACACCAAAGAGAACACAACCTTAACAACCTTGTACTTAGCCTTCAAGATCACCTTGGTCTGGTCCTCCCAAAACTTCAAAATTTACAGTCTGAAAAGACACCTCTGTAACCCTTCTCTTAGGTGTGACGATCAGGAACTAACTCAACGAGTGCAACAAACATCCTGGTCACTATGATTAGCATCATAGACACGTCCCACCAAATGTTAGACTGTTGGGTTTGGACCCTTATAGAGTACATTGTGTGCTGCTTTCAAGGCTAGCTCAGGAGACATAGGGCAATGTCTCCAATCTCAACTTCACCAGTCTCCAGTGAGGGATATCACAATGACTGTCCCTGTTGTCATTCTAGAACTCTATCAATACAGAAGCTGCCTTTTTATCCCTAGCATTATTCTCTGACATCACCCCTATAGATCTGCTTACCTGCATTGATATGCATGAACAACCTCAAAAGGCAAGAGTTACTCTCAATTTGTGGACTGTGGGGGAGGAGAAAAAGAAACCAATAAGAAACCAAGCCCTCCCTGTGAGTTGGTACCACGCATGGGCCACCAGGGGTAAAACCAGACAACAGCCCTTTCCTGTGAGTCGGCACCATTGACTGACTGTGGGGGAGGAGAACAAGAAGCTAAGCCCTCCCTGAAAGTCAGTGCCATGTGCAGGCTGCTGGAGGGAGAACCAGATGCCAGCCCCTTCCAGCACACAGACTGGGAGACAAGAAGAGCCAGGGGTCTTCCCCCCCACCCAAGTGACCAGCTGATCTGGAGAAACACAGGCTGGGATGATAGCTGTTGAGATAAAATGCAATTTAATGCTTGTAGTGTTTAGTGTTTCACTGACTTCGCAGACCTAAATCCAGTAGTCTAATCATCTATTCAGAGGATAACAATACGCAATGTAGCATCTATGGGGGATCACCTTCTGAAGGTGGTGGCCATTGTTAATTCCCTATTATCTTGTTTTGAAGTCTTGTGTCATTTTTACTATTTTGTTCAGCTAGGTTTTATTCCATTTTGTCTTGTTTGGTTTTATTATATCAAATGGTATAGGCAGCTATTTGAAAGATAACAAGATATATTATGGTAGCCATTTTGGATTTACTATTACCTTGTTTTGAAATCCTTTATTGCATTCATTGTTTTGTTTTTATTGGTTCTGTTCTGTTCTGTTTTGTTTGATTTTTACTGTGTCTGAAAGTATGGGCAGCTATTTTGAAGACAACAAGAGGCATTATGGTAACCATTGTTGATTTCCTATTATTTTGTTTTGAAATCCTGTGTCACACTGTTTTGTTTTGATTGGCTTTATTCTGTTTTATTTTTGCTTGGTTTTATTCTCTTTAAAATAAAAATTACAAAAAAAAGAGTTACTCCTCTCTCAGTGTGCAGATTTGAGATAATTTGTTCTCAGATTCATTTATGGTATTACTTAACTATCAAATCCTCCTATTAGGGAGATGTAATGACTAAAGTTAAAGCCCATTTGTGTTTGTTCAATGCTCTTGGACCTCTTGAGATTCCCAGAATACCAAATCAAGTAAAGATAATGGTATTTCATGCCTGTTATCATCAAACTTAAGGATCTCACTAAATACCCTAAGAGGCCCCAATATCCCCTGAAGCCTGAAGCTAAATGAGGTTTACAGCCTCCATAAACAAGTTCTTAAACACTGGATTATTGCAACCTTATAATTCTTCATGCAACATTCCAATTTTGGCAGTAAAGAAATCAGATGGGAGTTACTGTCTAGTACAAGATTTAGAGGCAATGACGCAGTAATCCTCATACATCTGACAACGTCCAATCCTTACACATATTCTGCTGAGTCAAATACCAACAAAAGACTCCTGGTTTACCTCAAGGATACCACCTTCTGCATTCTTGTACATCCTGACTCACAGTTTCTCTTTGCTCTCACCTGGCAGGACCCAAACTCTCAATTAGCCCAGCAGTTAACTTTGACAGTTCTACTGCAGGTCTTTGGAAATAGTCTCCACTTATTTGGATGAGTGTTAGTTAAAAAATCGGTCACATTTACATCACTACCCAGAAGCATTCTACAATATGTGGATGACCTGTTATTCTGCATTGCCACTAAACAGGAATCTGATTTAAACACCATTACTACTTTTTGCAAACTTGTGTCTCACAGGTACGAAGTTTCGCCCTCAAAGGCACGGACAGTTCCCAAAAGTTAAAATTCTTGCCTAATCTTAATGTCTGGAAGTAGAAGTTTATCTAATTCTACAAAGAAAACTGTTCTAAATATGGCTTACCCAGTCATGTCAGTTACCTGCGTGGGAATGGTGGGTGTAGTGCAAATTGTCCTCTGAAGCCTAGCCAAGGAAACTCCATCTTGTGGTGAGGCCCTGTTTAGCTGTCCAGTGCACTTCATCCCCTACCAAGTTCTTAAGCCATGTGCCAAACTGCAGCACAGGCGGGCCACCTACCTCCAAGGCCAGACAGTGCTTGCTGAGACCAGCAGTTTCTTGGAAAAGATAGGAGGAGAATGGAGTACACACTTTTTCCAAGGACTGTTGTGCTACTGTCTCTTTTGCTATTCTAATTAGTGCTCTGTAAAACCAGTAGCCTAGCAAGGAAGGCTGAAGACTTAAATGGTACTGCAGCCGGAAAGTCATCGACTGCTATGTAAGTAAGCCCTAATAAACTCATTTACTCACCATGCTGGGTTTATGTTGTTTTTTGGACTTGCAGCTCCTTCTAGATTTGGAGGTAGATATTTCTTTTATATCTTTCCAAGAAACTTATGTAACACCTGGAATTTAAACAGGGACCTGACAGATTCAAAATATCAGGGAAAAGCATCTGTGGAAGAATGCCAGGGTGGTCATTCTCCTCCATCTCTGTGGGGTGGTGAACCCCCTAGATGGGTGGGGTTCACTCCAAAAATGCCTAATAGAATGTATCCTTGGTTCCTGAAGGTAGTCTAGATGAGACAGAATTGTGGAAGTGCTTGTGGAGGCTCTCCTAGAAAGGAGAGCATTTGTCTCCATTTTGGCTAAACCTGGCCCTGATTCCGTGTATTGATATTTATAGAACTGGCTAGGATATTTCCTTATCCCCTCAACTGGCTTTGTGCAATGCAAATGAATCTGGCTGAGGTGCTGACTGTTACAAATAGTCTTTAAAGCAATTCAACAGACCAATGATGAGCTGGGCGTGGTGGCACACGCCTTTAACCCCAGCACTCGGGAGGCTGAGATAGGTGGAGCGTTGTGAGTCCGAGGCCGGCTTTGGCTCCAACGTGAGTGCAAGGCTGACCTGAGCTACATAGTGTGACCCTGCCTCAAAAAAACCAGGGCTGGGAGTTTGGCTCAGTGGCTTCAGCACCTGTCTGGCAGGCGTGAGGCTGTGAGTTCGATCCCCGGTGCCACACACACACACACACACAAAAAAAAAAAAAGACCAGTGATGCCTCACCTATAGCTTCCAACTAGTATGCATGAGCTAGGCCAAGTGACGCCATCACACTGTTGGTTGAGACTGAGGCTTAAGAAACAACCCATGATGTCTCAGGGCATGAAGTCTAGACATCAAAGCTGAAGAACTGACCCCAAAACACAAAACACGTCCTCAGAAGATTACTCTTTCTGCATACCTCTCTCTCCCCCGCTCCATCTCTCTCTCTCTCTCTCTCTCTCATATATGCAGAGGTACTATCATGCCTCCTACCTACCCCAGCTCACAATATTCATGTACTTCCTGCCATTCTCACAGTCACTCATCCCTGAGCCCCTTTTCATGCATTAATAGCATCCAGTTCAGCTCTAGGTCGAGGTCTTTGTTCAGGTTAGCCATTGTTCCAACTGGACTTAAGACCCCCTTGATTCCCCACCACTACAGATATGTGTTCATCTCTTTATTCTCACTGTGAGTTGCACTGTAAGTGGTAAATTGGAATTACTTATTGGAATTCCAGTAACTTTTCCCTGGGGTTACAAATGCAGACTCCTAGACCACGACAAGGCAGGTAGAGTGGGATCTCTATAGTGCTGGCACAGCTGTAGATGGCTCTTGTAGGTAGTAAGCAACTGAGGCTGCTTGCTTGACTGCCAGAGGAAAATTACTTGAAGGAGGAACTCCAGCATCAAAATGATGTGGAAGTAGCATGCTCTGCTTTAGCCTCTGAAATCAGATAACAGGGAGGATGAGATAGAAGTCTGAACCTGTCATTCCTTACAGCTAGGGAGGGTATGTATTATATACATATACCAATTCCCCACAAAAAATGTGAATGTGTATCACATGTACTAAATAAAATAAACAAATAAAACTAAAAATAATAAAACTATATTCCTTGACTGTTGGTAAAATTTTACCTCCTGTGATTATGGCCTTATGTACACTGTCTCACACAACATCTGCCAGTTCTAAAAAGAGATAGCAGTACAAGTGGACTGATGTCTTTCCTGAAAGCTAATAATAATCAGGGCCAGGAGTTTGGCTCAGTGGCTTAAGCGCCTGCCTGACAGGCATGAGGTTATGAGTTCAATCCCCAGTACCAAAAAAATAAAAAAGCTAATAATAATCACCAGTACAACCTCTTGCTTGCATTGGCTCTCTGGATTTTCTCTACATATTGTTTCATTTAATCCTCATCATAATTCCTGAATCGCATCACTAGTACATGGAAACTCAAAAATTTCTGCGATCTTAATAAGTAAATGGAAACTCAAATATTTCAGTTGACTTGCTACAAATCACCACAATGTGGTGGGGTCCACAACTGAGCCCATACCAAACCTCATATCCTTAACCACTATGTGATTCAGCCCAGTTCTAGTTCTAGCACATTACATTTGAAAAAGATTAACTGAAAATTTTTCAAAGAGAAACCAGAGTGAAGTAGTTTTCCTTAATAAAGAAAGTTACGATAATCTATGCAATCAGATACATGCTGAAGTGTCCCGCAGAGGCTGGAGAGAGGACACAGGACCCAAATGTGGGATTCCTTAGCTATTTGTCTCCCTCTCCTGATTTCTGTCCTCTCCCTTTTCAGAAAGTGGCAGCTAGCACCATGCTCTCCAGACTTTCTGCTGGCTCTGCATATGTGCCACAAGCAGAGTCACAGTTTGTACATCCTCTACACAGCCCAAGTCCAAGAGCCAGGCTAACAGCACAAAACTTCTGTTTTCATGGGATTCAATGGTCATGGGGCTTGTTCATAGGAATGGAAGAGCCTCCCACACTAGGTCTCACCTTTTAACTTTAGCCTTCATTTGAGCACAAGATTGGTGGAATTCACATAAGGGTATCCAGCCATAGCTCCGATGAGACTAATGTAGAAGATGTGAGAAGCAGGTAAGGACAAAATGAATGGACTAGAGCAGAAATGGGTGGGGCAGAAACAAAAGTCGTAACAGAGTGTTGACTCCGCAAGGGTATACACAACAGTGAGACTGACAAGTTCTTTCTATACACCCTGGCTGTTTTCACCAGAACACTAACAGTCGGAAACAGTAGTAGGGAAACCTGCTTCCTGTTTACTGTGGGAGTGAAAGCTAGGACAGCTACAGGAAGCCCATGTGAGCATTCATTTTGCTCCCTCTAGTTCACCTTTTCAGAATTCAGGACTCTTCTAAGGCACCCTCTGGTGAGGATTGTCTAAAAGCTGTAGCTAGTGTCTCCGGCCACTCTAGAGACAGCTAGCTGCCTTGTGTGAGGACTACTGTAGACCAGATGAGCTAGAAAATGAAATCATTCCATCAGCCATCCCCTCACTCGTCTGCAGCTGACCAGGCCTAATGGCCTGGAACAGCCAGGGCTGGGACCCGCCTGGGTAGGGCCAGTGGGAGCAGGCTGCTGGATCAGACAACTCTTTCAGGTCCCTGAACTTGGGCAACTTTGCAAACCATTTCAATTCCATATTTATTGTCTTGTTTTTCTAGGGTAGCATGAGTAATGGATAAAAATCAATTAAAGAGTAATATAAAGTGTAATTAAGTGTCAAATTTGGCCACAGGTATCATAAGTGCTATAGAAATTTGTGTGGTGATACAGTAGAGGTTAGTATGGAAAGTAATGTAATCTGAGTATTCCTTCTGCACAGGTTGGGTCTTGAGACAGGTTATACTGACATTAGTCCCCTGATACTTCTCTTGCTTCTTCCAATCTCTTCCATGGTTATATGAGTCTGCTCTTTCACATCCATACCCATATTTATAGCAGCACAACTCATATTAGCTAAATTTTGGAAGCAACCTATTCTTCCTATCAACAGAAGAGTGGATAAAGGAAATTCGGCATTTTTAAACAATAGAGTACTACTTTGCAATAAAGAAATACGACAAGAGTACTACTTTGCAATAAAGAAATACCTTGAGACCATTATGTTAAGTAAAATAACTCAGAAATAAAGTTTTAATATCACAGGGTTTCTCTTATATGGGAAACTCAAAGTTTAAATAAAGAATAAAATAAAAGATATACAATAGGAAACAGAAGTGTAGATTTTTTGCAGAAGGGGGACAAGAAGAGAGGATAGGGAAGGAAGGGGAAAGAGACGTAGAAAGAATTAGGAAGTTTATGTACATCTACTCCCCCATGATGAATGTAATCATTACATACTGCACAAGTACAAATAAAAAAAATTTTTTAATTCTTCTCTTCCCAAATGATCCTCCATAATGCTCCCCGATATTCTAAAAAGAAAGTCACTTCTCAAATCTTTATCTGTTATCTACCAAAGGGCATCCTATTTCTTTGGGGGAACAAACAGGTAAAAGGAGGAAATTCTAGTATTCATTAATAAAGTATCTATCAAACCTCTGTTCCCACTCAAATTCTGCCATTTGAATTCCAGTTACAATGAATTATTGGAAAGTTTCCATGATCTGTGTTTGTTTTTGCAACCTACAGTGCTGCTTCTTTCTCTTATTCCTTCTCTTCACTTGTCCTTTTATCAACTCTTGAGACAAATGCAGGCTTTATTACCCCCCAAAATCTGTTGCCAATGACTTCCTGTATGCCCTCAAATATTCAACATGTCTGTAAGTGTCACTTAATTTTCCATTTCTTAAGGTCAAAAACTCAAGCTTCATCCCCTGCCCAGTGCCTGCTTCAAAGTCCACACTGCCTGTGTCTATTAAAAAATTAAAGTTCTAAAGGCTGAGATTAAATCTTAAGACTAACAAAAAAAAGACAACAGGACATGCAGGGATGTGACTTGACACCAAAAGAAGTAAGATGTTAGAAAAACAAAAGGAGAAAAACTGGATCAGTCAGGAAATATCATGTCATAGAGCCCATCGGACACCCATTCCTTACTCTCCACTTTCAGCGGAAAACCTTCGCTTAGGGCAAAGAAAAGATGCTTCAGATTTAGTACCTAACATTAAGCACGCTCATCTAAATAAGTCATGTGCAAAAGAAGACTTTAGTAAAGTTATTTAACCTTCATATATCTTAAGAATCTTCAGCAATATAGTCGAGAAATACCTTAATGAAAATAGGAAACCCCTTTTTAAATCTCTAGTAAATGTCAATCTACTCAAACTCCTAAATTGTAAAATCAAGAGAACTTTACTTGTGGTAAGAGACTTGAAAATTGGGAAAATGAGAATTCAGACAGATCTCAATGAGTGCTCTGAAGTCGCTCGTATTGTACGTAACATATAAAGGGCCATAGAAGCTGAGGAGAAAAGAAATTCTGTAACTTATGTGAAATGAGGTGATTGGTACAAACTGTCTTTTAACATTAAGCCATATATCGCTAGAGATATATGATTGATGGATACCACTAGATATGAAGTTTGTAGTCATTTGTGACAAATGCTTAGTTGAAACAGACAAGAAAAAGTAACAGCAGATTTACAAGGCCTTGGCCCAGTTCAACAATTAGTAATTGTTTTGTCATTTGTTGGGCCCAGGTCAAGAGTTCACTTTCGCAGGCATTGCCTTAAGACCACCTGAATCTATTTTGAAGCATTCTCTGAAAGTTGCTTTTTATCAAAATTTTCTTCTGGACTTCACAAACATTAAGTATACCGTAAGTACCATTATTCTTAGATATCAATATGATTTAAGAAAGGTACCAATGCTGTAATAGCAGAGAATTTTGACAATACATTGCGTAGTCAAGGAATAGACACTTATGTTTTCTTCTAGCCAACAAATAAAATTTAAGTCTTGGTCATATCTGAGAAGGTCCTTGAACAATGAAGAGGATTTTGGAAGATGGAGATGTTGGGAGGGTGGATAGGTAGGTTGGTCTGATGGTCAAGCAGGTTGGCAAGCCATGCAGATAGAACGATTAAGGCTTGCATGAGGAAGAGCAAGTAGTGCCTTCAGTTGGAACAGATTCTGTTGAGTTGTGGGAACTAGGATTTAGAGTGTATAATAGGATGTAAGAATCTGAATGAACTTAATCATTCAATTGATTGACTAAACAGTCAAGAAGTGAGATGAACAAAGCAATATCCCAGTATAATTATTTTGCAGCACTGGCTATGATGGATTGTATATGTGACAGGAGGACCCTCTCACTCAAACTGTGGCTCTGTTTTTATATAAAGTAGAAAACATAGATACCAATTTATCTGCAAGGATTTATAACTGGCAGGAGATAGTGGCACACATCTATAATCCCAGCACTCATGAGGCTGAGGCAAGAGGATCATCGTGAGTTCCAGACCAGCCTGAACTGCACAGCAAGACCCTGTCTCAAAAAACAACAACAAAAGAATCTTATGACTCCTTATTAAATTGGTGATCCCTAGAGACACCCTTCATCAGGATTAAACCATCTCAAAACTGATCCAATATCAAAACAATAACAAATAATTCAAACCTGACACACCTGTAATCCCAGCCACTCTAGAGGCTGTGAGGCAAGAAGATTGAGAGTTTGAGGCCAACCTGGCCAACACAGACCTGTTGTCAAAAGAAAAAAAAAAAAGGAAACGTAGTACATAGGTTGGAGTGTGTCAGCAATTCACATACCATGATTCAAAAAATCCCATCATTAGCAAAGGAAACAGGGCGGGTAGCAGTTCTTGTGAGTTTTTCAGGATTAGAGAGAAAAATACCACTATTTTCTCATCTCTTAAATTGGAGTTAGCACTTCTATTGCTGTGTTTGTGAAGATTGAGTGGCATAAGTAACAAAATGCTTGTAATCCACACAGTAAGCTCGGTACACATCAGCTGTGATCATCATTAACACCATTACCACAAGGTGATTGTCACATAAAGAGACAGCTGAAAACAAGAGACTAGATTGATGCTCTGACGGAATGAATGTGGGAAGACTAGACGGGGAACTAAACCATAAAACATGCCCATGGTAAAGAACAGAAAGAGGAAGACAGGAAGCAAGGGAGAGAAAATAGAAAAGGAAGTAAAGACATGAATTAGAGTGAAAGTATAGAAATCAAAACTAAAAAGAATACCATAAAAAGTAATGGTCTTTATTATTGCATAAGTTCAGTACAATAGGATGCCAGGAAGGCCACTAGAGATTTAATGTTGACACAATCTTTGAGGAAGCATTTTCAAGACAGCTGGAAAGGAGAGTCAGCTTATGCTAAGTGGAGAAGAAGCAAGAACACTTTGCGGTCAAATGGTTTTGCAGGAATATAAAGACGGAGTGGTATGTTCCATACTTCTGGATTTTTCTCCTTCTTGCTCAACCTCTATAGACAGAGTGACAGCACAAAGTTACAAAAAAAAAAAAAAAACCAATGTAGTTTGTGGCATCAAAGGCAATAGTTTATTGTGGAATCGTGACCCTAAATTCATGACTTGCTCTTCAACACTCGCCCTTGGTTTTGAAATTGAACATCTTCTTGCCTCCACATTAACTTCATTTTCAGTTTTCTCAGGCATCGGTGGGTTTGGGCTTTATGTAGCATTCTGAGGGCATGGTGCATTGAGGAGCAGTGAATCAACACTGTTTGTGGTGGGGTTTTTTTGGTTTTTGGTTTTGGTTTTGGTTTTGGTTTTGGTTTTAGGAAATGAAGAACTGTGATATATTGTTTGTATTTTTTTCTAGTCACTTTTTCCATTTCTCAAGGTTATTCAGCAACAAAGATCTTAGTGCCATTTTCCAAGCTTTAATGTTTATATGAATCACTATGGACTGTGCTTAAAAACATGGGTTTGCAAACTCCTTACCTAGAAATTCTAGATGTGTTGCTGGCATATGTACTTTTGGCAGTTGTCACAAGTGGTTCTTATAGTCAGATACATTTGGCAAATATTAGCCTAGAATTTGTGTTTTCATTACTGACATCTAGAGAAAACTTTCAGAATCTTTTCTTTTTGAAAAAATAAAACTTCTATATTGTAAAGGGAAACCCATATAAGTAGGTAAAATATTTACACACGTACTACACATACCATAGTATACTGTTTACTTCTGTCATACTGCTAAAGATGCATTAAGAGTATTATGATAAAAGTTGTATGTAATCTAAAAAGAATAGTATTTTATATAGTTGGGGGGGTTGTGTTATGCTCATTGCAGTTTAAAAGTAGGAAGCCAAAATGATAGAAATACTAGGTTTCAAATACCACTTTGTAGTTGCAAAAGCCTCACAATCAAGTCTGAAACCTCCCTTGACCCTCAGGTGCAAACAATGGCTTTGGAGTCAGTTCAGAGGAGAAAACAATTATGATTTAAATGTTCTTATGAAAGACTTTAATTGAAAGATGGTCCTTAAATTAACCTGAACTAATTTAAATTCAGAAGCTTTCAACAAATTGACCCTAACCCTTCCACCCTGAAAATTTGTCTTTCATTTGAAATGAAAATGTAAGCCAAACTTTATGTCACATTAGCATACTTTGTCAAGACTTAACAGCAATATATTTTACATCTTCAAATTCTTACTCCTTTATTTTGCAGGAAATAAAATACTATTCAGCTGAATTTTTCAAAGTAAGGTAAAACAATTTATTTTGATAAGTGCATGTTGTACTTTTTTTCCAGTTGTCTCCTGGCAAAAGGTTAAGCTTGAGAGAGATTTCAGCTTGAGAGCCAAAGGAACAAAAAAGGAAACAGGTCTGTATTTGGTTCAGAACAATTACATTAACCACTAAAATTATGTTCAATTTTGTTTTTGAATGAAAAGAAAATAGAGCGGGGCAAGTTCTGATATAAAAAATAGGTATTTATTATAGCAAAAGGAGAAATATAGGAAATAATAGGAATTAATAGGAAACATATCAAAAATCTTTGTTCTACTGAAAAATACTGACTACTTTTATTTTATTCAAGTCAGGCAGTAAAACCCCACTCCTGCCCCTCAAAGAAAAAAAAAAAACATTTTTATCCTGTAATGACTGTTTTCATTCCCAGCACCATTCCTTCTATTAAGGAGTACACAGGATGCCTCCTAACTAAGTTATTCACAAAATTAGGCCAAAAGGTTCAAGTGTTTCAGGGTGATGTTGATAATACAGCATGTGGACTAAAAGAAAATCTGACTACAGGTGGGTTGTCATAAATCCACATTGGCATCTTACTGAATCTGGCAACCTTCAGTTGACAAATTTAATAATAAGATACAATTTTATTGATTATTTACCAAATTATGTATTTGATCTTCCCTCTTTGCCACCTTTTTTGCTCCTTTTTAGGTTGGTTAAGTCATTCATTCATTTTTGGTTTTGTTTTTTGGTGTTTTTCATTTTGTTTTGTTTTGCTTTGTTTTTTTGATATTGGGGATCAAACTCACAACCTCATGCTTACCCGGCAAGTGCTTGAGCCACTGAGCTAAATCCCCGACCCTCATTCATTCATTTGTTCAATGGGGCAGTAAGTTCCATTCGAAGATCCTTGGGGTCCTAAGAATTCTGTAATGTCATAATGCAAAGTTAGGTGTGGGGATGTGAAAACTTATGTTTAGTATCTCAAAAGCCTCAACAAATTATACATTTACTGTAGATGAAGGTACACAGATTTTTAAAAATGTATGACTGAATTTCTTTATTTCTATCCAGTATTAAGTCAGCAGGGTATCGTGACATTGGTTGTTTCATACTGATGTAATGTGTAGCTTTATATGTAATTGATTGATCAAAAATAAAATAGGAAAACAAATTATATATTTTACTTTTTGAGGTTTTCAAAATGTGAAATTGGATGGGTGAGAAAAATTAAAAGTAATTCTTGGTGGTTTGAAAAGTTGGAAACTACTGACTTAGAAAATGGTACAAAAAAAGCAAGGTCTAGTCATGGATCTCAGATCAGATGCCCATATTTGTAAATCAACTTTTATTGAAATACATCCATCATCTATGGTGCTTTCTTGCTATAGTGGTACAGCTGAATACTTGCCACAGACACCAGCTATGTACAGATAGTGGTCATTCTTATACTCACAGACATGGCAGTATTTTTATTCTCTCTAGTGGGGGAAATAATTGATTAGCCCTGACTATAGGTTATGAAAGAGTTTCTCAGAGTGCAAACCACTGACCTATGTTCATCAAAATCACTTGAGCAATTCATCAAGGGAAAAATTGAGAAAGATTTTTCAGATGGACCAAATAAATCACTTGGTGTCTCCAAAAGAAAACTTAGATTAGTCTAGCATAATCTGCTAGGTTTTCTGATTTTCCAAGTTTCTGAGCCTTTCAGTATCTTTGAGCTATCTGCAATTCTATAAATTATAGATCACATAAATGATTTTTGTCTGAAGGCATATAAATTTCTGGTGCAGGTGAAATTAATGTCTACCCCTCCACTTCCCGTCAAGAAGTGAGTTTTTAATCTATGAAGCAAATCCATTTCAATGTTCCTTGCTGCTTACATTGACTCTTTGAAGTCTCTGTAGAGCTCATTTTACTGGCTTTCACATTAATAAGTGAGTTTAGTAAAAGCCTTAGGCAAGTATTCATTTTGTTTGTCATGAAAATTACCCTTTTTAAACAATTTTCTTTTAATATTACCAAAAACAAAATTTCTGAGATCCTTGTTAGACCTATTGAATAAATATCACAGTCTGAACGCTCAAGGATTTTTCTTGTCAGTAAGTTCTTCGGTAACTTTTGAGCATACAAAAGTTTAATAACCACTGAGTTCTATTGATCATCCCTAGAGGGCATATAAATTATTGTATTTATATTTATAATTTTGCTCTTACCAAAACAAACTTTCAGTTGCAAAAATTGTGACCAGTCATGGTTAAATTAATAAAGAAAAACTTCAGTTAAAAGAATCAAAAATTGTATTCCAGATATGCCTTTAAAACGTAACATAAAATATATGTATGAGGAAATCAAATTTGCCAATTTTGACTGATACAGGGTCAAAGCCTTGAAGGTATTCACTGATTGGAATTTCTTGCAGAAGCAAAGCCAAGGATGTCATCAATTTAGTTCATTTTCCGTAAAGCGAAAACTGGATTGGAGCAACGGGAGAGCTGAATCCTTGATTCACAATGTTCCCCATTTATTTCCAGTTGTCTTGCTTATGATTAACCTGACAGCAACCATTTCAGCATCTCATCTTTCCCATAGATACAACTTAATTTCTCACAGAAACAACTATACTATTTTATACTCATTCTCTCAGTTTAAGCAGCGTTTAGTAAGATTATATAATTCCAGTAACAAGAAAAACAGAGTAAGCATACTTGTTTGGGAGCAAAACCGATTGCCTCTTAGACAAGCTATGAGTATTGTGATGGGAGCAGGAAATGCACGGATATTCAAGATCCCCTGAGAGAAAGTTTACCTTGGTCACCCATCAATAAATTGCACAGAGTACCAGAGAATGTTGATGAATGAGACAGGTCAGTTATGTGGGTCAGTGAAGGTACCATTGACTGTTCTTTACTTTTCCTTTATTATTTGTGAAGAAAATACTTTAGAATAGAGCTAATTGTTTTGGAAAAGAACCAGATGGCAAATATTTCAGACTGTCATGCAGTCTCTGTGGCAACTATTTATCTCTGCCACTGTAGCAGCAAAGCACTGCAGATACTGGACATTATCCAATAACATTTGATTTACAAATAGAGGCATCTGATCTGAGAGCCATACCTACACCTTGCCCTCTATTTTCTAAATCAGTAGTTCCCAATCTTTATAATCACTAAGAATTACTTTTAAGTTTCTTCTTCTTTCCCAAAAAGTTTTGCAAACCTTAAAATAACACAAAACATATTTATTATTTTTGCTTGCCAATTTTATTTTAACCAATGATATATCAAACTATACATTAGATCAGTATGAGATAACCAATATCACTATACCCTGCCAGTTTAATTCTGGATGGTAATCAAGAAATTCAGTCACCTGTTTTAAAAATCTGTGTGTCTTTATCTAAGGTCAAAGTGAAATTTGTTGAGATTTTTAAAATAGCAGGTACAATTTTTGTACAACCCCACACCTGACTCTTTATTATGATTCTTTTTATTTTTTACTTGTATTTTAAAGAGGATAGAACAGAATAAAACCAATCAAAACAAACCAGTGATAGAGATGCAGGACTTCAAAACATTACAAAATCAATTATAGTTACAATTATGCATTTTGATGTCTTCAAAATAGCTGCAGATAACTTCGGGCATAATATAAATCAGAACAGAATAGGATAGAAACAATAAAAACAAAATAATGAATGCAATAAAGGGTTTCAAAACAAGCCAATAGTAAATCCAAAATTGCTACCATAATGTATTTTGCTATCTTTGAAACAGCTACTCCTGCCATCAGATTTGACATAGTCAAACAAAACAAAAGAGAATAAAACCCAACCCAACAAAACAATGGAAACTATATAGGACTTCCAAAACCAGACCATAGGGAATCAACAATGGCTGCAACCCTCAGAAGGAGATCCCCTCTAGATGTCACACTGTGTACCACTACCCTCTAACCCTATGATCAGACCACTGGCCCTAGACCTGCAATGTTTGTGAAACAACAAAGTACCGCATCATCGAATTGCATTTCAACTTGATAGCTATCATCCCAGACTATGTTTCTCCAAATAAGCAGGTTGCTTACGGCGGGGGTGGGGGGTGGGGGACTGGTACTTCTTGTTTGCCAGCCAGTACACTGGAAGGAGCTGGGGTCTGTCTATTCTAGTCCAGTGGTGGCCTGCACATGGCGCTGGTTTCCAGACTGGGCTTGCTTGCTAATGTGGCCTTGTTCTCTCTACCCCTGGTCCATGAATCTATTATGATTCTTAAGATGTAGCAAATATGAGACTGGAAGCTGTGCTATTGAATACATAAATAAACATACCAACCAAAACAAGGACAAAGAGAGACAAACAAAAAAAGGAAAAGCATATCTAATAATGGTAAATTAACCAAACTGTAGCCGGGTGTGGTGGCACACGCCTTTAATCCAAGCACTCAAGAGGCTGAGGTAGGAGAAGCATTGTGAGTACGAGGCCAGCTTTGGCTACAATGAGAGCACAAGGCCTGCCTGAGCTACATAGTGTGACCCTGCCTCAAAAACTAGGGCTGGGAGTTTGGCTCAGCAGCTTAAGTGCCTGTCTGGCAGGCACAAGGTTGTGAGTTCAATCCCTGGTGCCGCAAAAATAAATAAATAAATAAATAAAATTAATTAATTAATTAACCAAACTGTATTTCACTAACAACTTTTTCAATTAAGGGTGAACACTTTATTAATAAAAATAACAATGTGGACTCATGATGACCATCAGGTTTTATTTTAGTCTATTGACTGCATTACCATTGTCACCCTAAAATACTCAGAACTTCCTGCCTAATTCTGTGAATAATCCAGTTAGCAGGCACCTCCTCCCTCTCCTCCCCACCTTTAATAGAAAGAGTGGTGCTGGAAATAAAAATCATTACACGATAAAAGTTTTTCCCCTCTCCCAAGGAGTAGGGTTTTGTTGTCTGGCTTGAATGAAACAGAAATAATAAATATTCTTTAGCACGCCAGTGGCCTTTCTCATGTTTCCGTTAATATCCACTGGTTCTGTAATCTGAGCTGTGGTTCCTCAGTTCTTTCTTTTACAATCATAAGTTCTTGTCTGCCTCTTTCATAACAGAGGTATGTGTTTCCTATTTGTTTTCTTTTTATCTAAAAAAATAACAAAAATTTTAATAAAGTTAGTGCAACTGGTCCGAACCCTTTTAAGGTCTACCTGACTCTCCACTTTCATTCCTTCTGCTCTCAAACTGAAATCTCTCGTAAGCCTATTTAGCGGGGTTAGAGGCAGGAGAAAACTGGAAAGAAACTACAGTATGTACATATCAAAATAAATTTGTTCTTTGCTTTAAAAAGTAAACTGAGTAGTGTATCGTCTCCAGTAAAATCAAGAAGTAAAACTTTGGAAATGTAAAACATACTGTTGTTAGGTCTTGGCAAAAGTGTCCTAACATTATATAAAGACTGGCTTACATTTTCATTTTAAATGAAAGACAGTCTTTCAGAAGGGAAGGGTTAGTAACTTGTGGAAATCTCCTGAACTTAATTAGTAGAAGTGAACGTAAGTACTCTCCTTCAACTAAAGTCTTTTATAAGGACACTGAAATCGTAATTGGTTTCTCTCCTAAATCCAATCCAAATCCATTTCTATTAGTTCACTTCACATTAGTATAATGAAATACCCGAGGCAATTAACTTACCAAAAAATAGGTTTACATTAGCTCACAATTCTGGAGGCCCTGCTCAAAGATTGAAAGGCTGTGAGTTTTGATCTTTTGGCAGGAGTGGCACATCATGGTAGTGGTGTGTGTCAGAACCTTACAACTTACATTGAGAAGCAAAGACAAAGGCCGCAAGAGCAGAGTTCCACAATCCCTGGGAACACTGTCAATAAACTAAGCGCCTCCCATAAGGCTTAACCTACTAAATGTTCTACCACCTCCCATTATCCCAAAGTCAAAGGTTTCAGATATTGTTATAGGATGCTTGCAACCTAACAAAGTGCTATTTTCAACTTTACATTTCTATCAGTTTGGTTTTCTGCCAGTTAGCAGCAATAGGCACATGACTCTTATACAACATCCCCATTTATTCTTCATTTAAGATACAGCTTTTCTCATAGTGCCCTGATGCATCTGTAACTGTAAATAAGACATAAATATAGAGAATAAGCAAATGAAGGTATAAAGAAATGTGGTATAAACTATATATACAATGCAGTACCACTGAGCCAAAAAGAAGGATATATTTGAGTGATTTGTGGGGAAATGAGTAAATCTTGAGATCATAATACTAAGTGAAATAAGTCAATCACAACAGACTAAATATCACATGGTTTCTCTAACATGATATTCAAAATAAAAATAATTTGAAGAGTGAAACAAAAAAGCTGTGTAAAGAAACAAGGAGGTAGATTCTATAGAGATGGGAAGGAGGTCTGGGGAAGGAGGAGAGGAAAGAAGCAAGGTATGGAGAGGGAGTAAAAATTATCAAGGTGGGATATGGGGATGTAGTAACTGTGTATTGCAATCATGTGATAATAAAATCTTTTTTTTTAAGTTAGAAGTACACAGAACAGTATGGTACATGTAGTGCATATGTACATATTGTGTCTAGTTTGCAAGTTTCTTTTTAAAATGTATTTTCTTTTCAAAGATAAAAGATTCTGGAAGGTTTTTCTAGCTGCCAGTAAATTCAAGGCTAATGTTTCCAAATATGTCTGACCATAAAAACCACTTACATATATATGTCATGGTCACATCCATGATGGTCTGAAAGAATCTCTAGATAAAGGACCTGGAAATCTGTATTTTTATCCAATGTCCACAGTGAGTCTTACGACCACTAAATCTTATACTAGGATTCTTATCCCTGAATAACCTTAAAAAACTGGAAAAATGATTCAAAAAAAATACAAGTAGAATTTCACAATTCTCCCTCTGCTAAAAAACACTGCTGGCTTACTCTTCTTCAGTACATTGATGCCAGAATGCTCAGAAAGCTTTTGTAATGATAAATACCAAAAATGCTGGAGAGAATTGAAAGTGAATTTACTGCGTACAATTTTCTGGTTTGTTTCAGATTTTATTATATAACCATAAATCTAGTTCATATGGTTAAAGGTAGCAAATTAATAATTATCTAAGTTTGTCATTTTCTAGGCTATGTTTGATGCTATTGTTACTGCTGATTTTACCACATTTGCCAAGGTGACATAACTGTTCTAATCAGTTGGTCTTCCTGCTATACTAATACTGAGATTTCCTAAGGATCATAAAAAATACAACATGACAGTGCCAAAGAACCAGGGACTGGGCCAAGTAGGGAACAACTTCTCATTCCCAATAAATTGAAGATGTAGGATCTTGCAACAGATTCAAGACCTAAAAGCTACTACATGTGGAAGATACCTCTGAGAAGCTGTCATTACATAAGGGTTCTAAATACTAGCAATAAAACTACTCACCATAGGCAATTTACAAGCATCAATCCAGGAATTAAACTTGAAAAATAGGAAATGAGAAGACACTCAAACAAGATGCAGTCCTAGACTTCCAGCTCACTAAAGGAAAACCCAGGGGACAACGAGTTGGGACAATCTGAAAGTCACCCAGCTAGACTCTCTGAAGTGGTAACAGCAGGAGTAAAAAAGCAGATGAATGAACTCTAGAAAAAGATCAATTCAGAAATAATTTCTCAAATAACTAGAGAGATGGTGATAGTGAAAGACATGCTTAGTGACTCTAGAGCAGATATATATACATATATAGAGATATATAGAGATATACATGCTTAGAAAAATGATGGAAAGCCTGAATGCCCAACATAGAAAAGAAAGAGAATCCCACAAACAGATATCCAGGGGTTTAAAAATTCCACCAAATGTATATGCAGCAGAATGAGCCAATGTAAAGACAGAAGCTCAGATCTACAAGACAGGATTGTGGTTAGCAATCAAGGTTTCTTTAAAAAACAAGGACTTAAGAGAAATCAATCCTGCACCTGCTAGATGATGCAAAGAAGAATGGCATAAGACTGATTGGATTCGATGAAAAAGCAGGAGATAGTACAAATGACATAAAAAACCTGTTCACAGAATCATGGTAGAAAATTTCCCAAGCAGGGAAAAGTAATCTGACATACAGATATGTGAGGTATACAGAACTCCAAGTAGCCATGATCTAAAAAATCTACACCAAAACATATAATAGTGAAGGTCCCAGAAATACAACACAGGAACAGAATATTAAAAGCTGTTAGATGGCACGAGGTTATGAGTTCAATCCCTGGTATCAAAAAAAAAAGCTGTTAGAGAAAAGAAATAAATCACTTATAAAGGAAAGCCCATCAGAATCACAGCTCATTCTGCAACACAAGTCAAGAAGAACTTGGAGTGAAGTCTTTCCAGCCATAAAAGAAAACAACATCCAATCTAGTTTGATGTACCCCACAAAACTATCTTCCAGTACTGATGGACAAATAAGATACTTCCATGACAAAGAAAACCTGAAGAAATTTGTGAGCATCAAAGCAGCATTCCAAAATGTTCAGAATGATATTTTAGAAAATGATAACAAGGATTATAATTTCATGAACCCCAACAGAAGGAATCCACCAGGCAAGGGAAACAAAGAGAGGGAAGAAGAAGGATACCAACAACAGGAAAATAACATGACAAGGATAAATCAATACATTTCAGTTATAACCATCAATATTAATGGTCTCAATTCATCAAAAGAAACAGACTTTCAGAATGTATAACAAAGCAATATCCAAGCCAGGCATGATGGCACGTGCCAGTAACCCCAGCATTCAGGAGGATGAGGCAGAAGGATTGCTGTAAGTTCAAGGCCAGCCTGGGCTACATAAGTGATTTCAAGGCTAGCCTGCCCTACATAGTGAGATCCTGACTTAAAAAAAAAAAAAAACAAGAAGCAATATCCAACAATATAATGCATACAAAAGCACATTTAATTCAAAAAGAAATTCATAAACTGAAAGTCAAAGGATGGAAAACAATACCTCATACAACAGCGCAGAAAAAAGTAGGGTTAACTATTGCATTTGCACACAAAGTGGATTTCAAGCCAAGACTGATTAAGAGAGACAAAGACAGTCACTGAATCTTTGTAAAGGTAACAATCCAAAAGGAAAAGATAACAATCATAAATATATATGCACCAAATACCAGTGCACCAAGCTATATAAAACAAATACTACTGAACAGGAAAAATCAAATAAGCACTAATACAGTTTTAATGGGGGGCTGGGCCTGGTAGTGTATGCCTGTCATCCCAGCACTCAGGAGGTTGAGCCGGGAGAATTGTTGTGAGTTTGAGGTGAGCCTGGGCTACAAAGTGAGTTCAAAGCCAACCTGAAATACATAGTGAAACCCTGTCTCAAAAAAGGAAAACAATAACTGTAATGTGGGACATCAATACCCCACTGCCACAAAAAGAGAAACCAACTAGACAAAAAATCAACAATGAAACAATAGAACCAATGCAAACTCTTGAACAAAGTCTTGGTAGATGTCTACAGAGTGTTCCACCCCCACAATGTCAGAATACACAGTCTTCTCAGCAGCACACAAATGTTTTCCCAAATAAGCAACATATAAGCTCACAGAACATGCTTAAGCAAGTGCAAAGGAATTGAAATTATCGCTTGTACATTATCAGACCACATTGCAATGAAATTGGAAATCAATGGCAAAAGAAACTACAAAAATATTCATAAGCACATGAAACTAACATCCTTCTGACCATCCAGTGGGTCATAGATGAAATTAAAGAAAAAATTAGGTAGTTTCTACAGTTAGATGGTAATGCCTATAAAACTTACCAGAACTTATGGGACACGATGAAAGCAGTCCTACAAGGAAAATTTACAATGGTTAATACTCATTTCAGGAAAATGGAGTGAGCTCGATTGAACAACATAACACTGAACCTCAAGCTCCCAGAAAAAGAAGAGCAAGTCAAAACCAAAGCTCATAGGAAAAAAAAATTATAAAGATTACAGCAGAAAATAATGCAATGGAGATTAAGAAAATAAGGCAAAGAATGAACGAATTGAGTAGTTGGTTCTTTGAAAGATTAAATAAAATTGACAAACACTTAGTCAATCATCAGAAAATGAAAGAAAAGGCTCAAATCCATACAATTAGGAATGAAAATGGTACAATCACAGCAGATGCTGCATAAATCCAGATCATCAATACCTACTTCAAGAACCTGTATTCTAATAAGATAGAAAACACAGAAGACATTGACAGATTCCTAGAATTAACAAGGCTAAATCAAGAAGATATAAAATTCTAAATAAATCAGGTATAAGTCAGTGGAATGCAAGATGCAATTAAAAACTTACCAACAAAGAAAAGTCCAGGCCCTGATGAATTCACTGTTGTTTCTATAAGAAATTTATAGAAGACCTAATACAACTACTTCTCACACTCTTTAATGAAACTGAAAGGGAAGCAATACTCCCAAATTCATTCTAGGAAAGTAAGCATTACCCAGATACCAAAACCAGAGAAGAACCCAACCAAGAAAGAAAACTACAGGCTAATATCCCTACTGAACATACATGCAAAAATCATTAATTAGATACTGGCAAACAGAATGCAGCAAATCATCAAGAAGGTTATACACTGTGACCAAGTAGGATTTATCCCAGGAATGCGGGAATGGTTTAATATGTACAAATCAGTAAGTGCAAAACACTCTATAAACTGAGTCAAGGACAAAAACCATATGATCATCTCAGTAGATACAGAAAAAGCATTTGACAAAGTCCAACACCCATTCATGATAAAAAAAACTGATAGAAAATTAGAGTAGATAGTCTTTATCATGATCTCATGAAAGCCATATATGACAAATCAATACCCAACATCATACTAAATGGTCAAAAACTTAAAGCTTCACTCTAAAATAAGAAATAAGACAAGGATGTTCACTGTCACCTCTTTTATTCAATATAGTTCTAGAAACTTTAGCCACAGCAATTAGACAAGAGAAAGAAATAAAAGGAATAATAATAGGAAAAGAAAAAGTTAAATTATCATTATTTGTAAATGACATGATACTCTATATAGAAGATCCCAAAAACTCCACCAAAAGATTTCTAGATTTAGTAACCAAATTCAGTCCCACAGCTTGATTCAAAATCAACACTCAAAAATCAATAACTTTCCTGTACACTAGTAACAAATTCACTGAGAAAGAAAAAAGGGAAACAACACCTTTCACAATAGTATCCAAAAAACTGAAATACCTAGAAATCAATCTAACAAAGAGCATAAAAGACCTCTACATTAAAAACTACAGTACTATGAAAAAAGAGATTGAGAAAATGGAAAAATGGTTGTTCTTGAGTAGAAACAACCAAAGTAGTGAAAATAGCCATACTTCTGAAATTGTTACACAGATTTAGTGCAATCTCAATCAAAATTCCAGCAGCAGATCTCACAGAATTAGAGAAAACAATCCTAAAATTTATTTGGAACCAGAAGAGACTTAGAATAGCAAAAACAATTCCAAGTAACAAAAGCAAGGCAAGGAGCATCACAATCCCTGACTTGAAACTGTACTACAGGCTACTATGATAAAAACAGCATGGTACTGGAAGGAACAGTCCTAGAATCAGTAGAGCAGATTAGAAGCTTCAGAAATGACTCCAGGCCTGCTCAGTCACCTTATTTTTGACAAAGGAGTCAAACACCTTCCCTGGAAGAAAGACAGCCTCTTTAATAAATGGTGCTGGAAAAACTGGCATTTCACATGCTGAAGATTAAAACTAGACCCACATCTTCCATCATGCCTTGTGCAATCCTCCTGCCTCAGCATCCCTAATGCTGGAATTACAGGCATGTGCCACTATGCCTAACTTAAGTGTTTTTTTAACAGCAACAGAAAACAGGACTAAGCCATATGACTATTCTCCTCTCATGTCCATCGACCACAATCCTATCATTTGTGTGAGAACATTTTAAGATTCCACCTTGAATGTACTAAACTTCTCCTGATCCTTGGACTGAGACTTTAGCATCTACTGCTTGGAATTGGGAGCATGTTGCCACATATCCTGCTATAACATTTCCTTTGTGTCTTTCTCAAAGGAATTTAACATCTAAGAATAATGAGTATTTTAATCAGTTTTCCATCCCTGTGATAAAATCCCTCAGAAAACAGTTAAAGGAGTAAAGGTTCATTTTGGCTTATAATTTCAAAGGTTTCAGTCCATTGGTTCAGGATCTGTGGTGAGGAAGAATATCATGGTAGGGAGCACATGGTGGATCAAAGTCACTCACCTCAGGGCCACCAAGGGTGTGGGCAACAGCAGACAAAAGCAAACTATACCCTTCAAAGGCATGTTCCCACTGGCCTCCAACCAGCTAGGTGCCAAGCTTTTGACACATGATTTTCATAACATTTGAACCACAGTAATATGCAACATATATATGGCATACTTACTGGTTTTTAGGCACTTGTAAAAGGATTCTGGTATCTTATTTCTCTATATTTTTTTGAGGTATCATCCCATTATATAACTGAAGAAATTTAGATATATGGAGGTTAAATAATTTGCTTGAGGTCATCTAACTTACAGAGAGCAAAATCTGTCTACCTAAACAGTCTTATAAAGGAGCTTCTCCTAATCTGTAGACTAAATTGCTACTTTGTGCACATTATTTGCTTAGCAGGCACTGAGGCTGATCTTTGGTGTGTCCCAAACACAGTGGCTTATACAGAGATGGTGGATGAATAAATAAGGTATTTGCTTCCTGTAGTCTTCATTATATAGTATTCCTGACCTGTCCAGTTTTTCTCCATATTTTTTCCAGTGGATCTCTCTAGTTAAGTCACACCCCAAATGGCCTGCCCTCACCACTATCCCAAGGCTTAACCACAGTCATTAGACCTTAAATTTTAATAGACATTTATGCTATGTGTACTCAAAAAATAGGCACCGAGTAGGATACAGGTGAAACAAGCATGGAGAAGTTAAGGTTCCTGTTCTAAAAATGTGAATGGAGTGATAGCATCATTAGAAATAGAGGATATTTGAGAAAATATAGGATTTCTTTCATATATGAATTTTTGTAGGAAATTAAATGTGAGTTTATCTGAAAGGGTAGTAAAGGGCAAGGGAAGACTAGAAGACTCAAGGAGAGCACTTCAGGCAGCAAAAGCAATAACAAAATATGTAAACTTTTTTAATAATTTAGCGTAACTAGTACTAAAATGACAGGGAATAATTGTTGGGAATAGAGGCTAATGCTAGAATTTTCTCCCACACTGACTCCCTCTCCAAGATACAGGTTGTCTTTGCTGGATTTTATGTAGAAGAATGCCAGTATACAAAAGCAATCAGAGTGGATCTCCAAAGAATAATACTTATTTGAGAATAATACAGCATAGTAATGGGAATACAAATGCCACAGTAAACTGTGGGCATATTCAAAGTATGTGAGGCAAGGGGAGGTTTTTAAAGACAAAATATGAGGATTACATCCAATATAATGGAACAATGATCCTTGACCACAATGATTAATAACCAGAGCGGCATCAGCCTGGGTTTTACCAGGCAGTTCCTGAACAGATGTCCCTGTGCAAGTACTTTTTGTCTAAAGTTGCAGTGAAATCTTAGCAAGAATTCTGTGAAGTCTTTTGTGCCAGTTTTCATCAGGCATCTATGCATGAGAATCCTTCCTTCCTAGCCTCCTGACTGCATTTACTTTGTTGTTGCTAAGAATAGTCAGAAGCAACTCCATTTTGTTTCTGAAAACTTTCACATTTCATTTAACAGGATTGGTAAAAATTGGTGATTGCTTTTACAGAACCCACACAGCTCTATGGTAGGTGTTTTGGAAGGTGGAGAATTACAAAAACGAGGCAGAGCACCTCTGTCAAGCCCCATTTTGTGAAGAAAACAATTCAGATTAATCTTCCATGCCATGCTCCCATTCCACTGACAAATTCCTACAGCACTTGATTCTTGCAGCCAAAATGCGGCAATTAATTACATTGTATATCATTCCTAACTGTTCTCTGTCATTACTCATGGCACCCTAGTGAAACGATATAAGAAACATGCATGGAATTGAAATGCCTTGTGAAGATGCCCTGGCCACCATGGCCAGACCCAGCACTGGCTGCTCTTGGCTGTCAGGCGTGGTCCACTGCAGACAAATTTTGGGATGGCCAATTAAGCCGTGTCACTCTCTACCTCATTAAAAGGTACACAAGACTGGGTCAGTGGGCCCATTCCTTAATTTTCTACTGTATAATTGTACTTTAGCATAATAGTGGGTGGCTGTGTGTCCCAGGACCTTTCCCTGAGGGATACAAGAAGCAGTTTATGTGTTTCCCTACTTGGTATGATGAACAGCAAGGTGTGTGCACCTGTGCAAAAGTAACAAAATGGGATTTTTGCCCACTTTATTGTCTGTGGAGCTTGGTTTTGCAGATGTTTATCTGAGTATCAGAGCTTTCTTTTGATTTTTCTAGTACAAGTAGCCCAATGCTGTGCAATGGTATATGAAAAACCAGATTTGCAATTTGCGGAGGAGATCAAAAGTAAATCAGCAGATTATTCATGCATGGATGATGAAGATGACGCATTATAGTAAAATATATGCTTTCATAACAGAAAAGTGGTGTGGATGGAAGATGATGATGATGACAATGACGATGATGATGATGGTGACTTTAATATTGGCCATGTGAGCCAAAGTTTCTATGACATGTGAGCCAAAGTTTCTATGACAGTGAAATGGAGCAAGAATTGACTGAAACAAACAGGGAATGCAGACCTCCTTGATTCAGATGATGAGGGAAACAGCAATATGATGTACATAGTTGACTAATCAAAATGTTGTAAAATGGCCACGCAAGCAAATGGAATGATCTAATGTTAGAACCAAATCTGAAAATATAATGAGAGTCTCCGAAGCTGGGAAAGGTATTAGAGAGAATGCCAGCACTGCTATTTAATGTTAGAAATTGTAACAGACTAAATGCTACAAGATGCTGTGAAATACACAAAGGCTGCAAAGGACGTAAAATGTCCTGTATGCACCAATAGCCATATTCAAAAATGTATTTATTATGACACCTCACTGGCTAAACTGGAAGCATTCATAGGTCTGCTGTACTTAGCAGGAATTTCTCATGGTGATCACAGGAATGTAAAAGGCTTATTTAAAAGTGATAGGTCAAAATATGGCATGAAAATTTATGCTCTTTCAGATGCATATGCTTATTATGCTTTCAATTTGGATGTTTATCCTGGAACTCAGCCATCATGTCCTTATTTATATAGTAATAAACCGAATCATATTGTGAATAGACTTATTGCTCCCATCTCCCATACTAATAGAAATGTAACATTTGACAGTTGGTTTACCAGTTTCCAAATGATGTTACATTTGCTAACAGAGCACAAGTTTACCAACACAGGACTATACACAGGAACAAAGCAGAAATTCCAAATGAAGTGTTGCAATTTTATTTATTTATTTATTTATTTGTTTATTTATTTTGTGTGTGTGTGGCACCAGGGATTGAACTCACAACCTCACGCCTGCCAGACAGGCAGTGTTGCAATTTTAAAACTGAGACTTGTATAGTACAATCTTTAGGTTTCAGAAAGATATAACGTAATCTCATACATGGCAGAGAAAAACAACTTTGTCCTGCCAATGTCAACCTTGCACCATGATGGAAATATAGATAGGGAAACCTTGACAAAATGGAAACCCGAGATGGAAACTTTCTACAGAAAACTAGAGGCGGGCACTAACTATGACATTATTTGAAACACAAAGCATTGGCCAAAGGTTGTATTTCACTTGATCCTAAATATGTGTGGCATAAATAGTTTGATAGTTTACAATGAAAATAACACATGCAAAATATCACGAAGAAATTTTTTTAGAGGATTAGGAGTGGAGCTCATAAGAGATCATTTACAGTAGATTAAAAAACAAAGTGTTTCTGCTCAGGAAAGTGCACAAAAAAATGTGGCACACACTGGCGATTTGACAGGTGAATAGGCAGGTGCAGCATCACAAAGACCTCTTACAGCAACAGGAAAACAAAAAAAATGTCAACTGTGCCCTACAAGAAAGTACAGGAAAACAAGATATACATGCTATCAGTGTAAGTGGTATTTGTGTAAGGAACATATGGTTGTCATGTGTGAGGACTGCCTGGGGTGTGACAGTTGAAGCAAAACTTATTTCTGTGGTAGACTTTGTTTCTGTTTCCATGGTAGTTCACATAGGCTTTTATTTTTGATGTTACCTTTTTAGGTTTTTTAAGCAAATAAACAGCTGATATCAAAATGTTTAAATCAGCCAGGGGTGGTGGTGCACGCCTTTAATCCCAGCACCTGGGAGGCTGAGGTAGGTGGAGCATTGTGAGATTCAGGCCAGCTTGGGCTACAACGTGAGCAAGGCCGGCCTGAGCTACATAGTGAGACCCTGCCTTATAAGAAAGATGGCCAGGAGTTTAGCTCAGTGGCCTAAGTGCCTGCCTGGCAGGTGCGAGGTTGTGAATTTGATCTCAGGTACTGCAAAAAAAAAATTAAAAAAATTTTTTTAAAGTTGAAATCAATTCTAAACAGTCATTACATATTTGGTATTTTATTTTATTGATATCTTATTTCCCTTCTAAATTCATGTTGTACAATATTATAGGAAGCTCCTGAAAAAACAGAAAGAGAGGTGACAAGAAAAGCTAATCACGTGTGCTGTTGGTGTAAGTGAGATGTATGTATGGAATATGCAGTTGTCATGTGGGAAAACTGCCTTGTGTATGACAGTAGAAGCAAAGCTTATTTTTGTGGTAGGGTTTGATTGGTATTTTCATTGTAGCTCATATAGGAATTTATTTCTGATGCTATCTTTTTGGTTTTATAAGCAAGTACACAACTCATGTGAAAATGTCAGTTTATTCTAAACGCACAACACATACTAAGAATACTTTATTTTATTGATATTTTATGTTCCTGGTAACTACACACTGCATAGCATAATAAGAAACTCCTGACAAAACAGAAAGACCACTGAGATGTTAAGTATGTCCTACAAAAAGGCCAGGAAAACAAAACACATGTGCCCTCAGTGTAAGCCATAGGTGTATATGGAATGTGCGACGATCATGTGTGCAGACTGCCTTAGGTGTGATCATTGAGGTAAAGTGTTTTTTTGTGTGTAAAATGCTATTGGTATTTTCATTGTAGTTCATATAAGAATTTATTCGTGTTTCTCTTTTTTAGATACAGCACACAAGAAGTCCATGGTGAAATTTTTGATGCTTTTTAATAAATGCTCAATAAATATTAAAAATTCCATAATTTATTTTTGTGGGTTTTTTCTTATTGTGCTCATTAATATAAAACTCATGAAATTAAAAATAATTCATGAATAGAAATATCCTAAAAAAGAAACATGGGTGTGACAGACTCATGTTTATGCGCCTTGATGACAATTAGTCGTATACCTCTAATTTGTGGCCCAGCTCTGGGACACAACGGTTTAGATTAGGCAGTCTCACCAGTGCCAGTCCCAACCGTTAGAACTACTATTCCACCAGAGGGCGCATCCAAACCCCAAAGCTCCTGGAGTTCATCAAGTGGGAACAAATAAAGACTGATATAGTTAGACCCAATGCAGCCGCCGTAGACGCGCCGTCCCCCACACCCGCGCGCGCAAGTAAACAGGAAGTAGAGCCCGCGTTCGGGGCTCTAGGTGTCTGAAGAAGGGGACGGTGTTTTGAGACAGTGGTCTTGCGGAGCGCTTACTTCGAATTCACGTTTGTTTCTCCCCCACCCATCTTTTGCTACAATCTAGATATTTTTGTCCTCAGCCGGCTCCCACCTCTGTATAGACGTTTGGTCAGAACCATGGCCGAATACTCCTACGTAAAGTCCACCAAACTCGTGCTCAAGGGAACGAAAGCCAAAAGGTGAGACCCGGAGCTGGGCGGACGGCTCTGCCTTTCCTCCTGCCCCGCCCCACTCCCTGCGAGTCCGTGGAAGCGTGGACGCGGAAGGGGGCTGTCCTTAGCGCTTTGTGCCCTCTGGCCCGGCTGTGTACCGGATGCGGAGAGGCCACGACCCCTCGGTTGGCGACAGCGGTGCGGAGCCGGCGGAGAAGCTGCGCAGCCCAGGCCGCGCTCCCGCACCCGGAAAGGGAGGGATGGCGATCCTGTACGCCGGGAGCTGCGCGTGGGGGTCCCCGAGCGCCCCCGCCGACCCCTGCGGGATGGATCTACTTTAGTCTCATCACGTGGGCCCTAATGACCACCAATTTCGTTAGAGAAAGTTCTTTTCACCATTGTCTCTCTTTAAAAAAAAAATTTTTTTTTTTGTTAATTTTTTCTGAGGTTACATGTAGGGTGGAACTGTGCTGAATCACATAGTGGTTTGTATGGGCTTTCCTAGGGTTGTGGGCTCATATTGACCCCACCAGTGACTAAATTATATTTGTGGCAAATTGGTTAAAATGTCTAATCTTCCCCGGGTGTGGTGGCAAACACCTGTAACCTCAGTACTCGGGAGGCAGAGGCAGGAGGATCGCTGCAAGTTCGAGACCAGCCTGAGCTACAAAGTGAGCTCAAGGCCAGCCTGAGTACATAGTGAGACCCTGTGGCAAAAAAACATTTTTTTCTATGCTTCCATTCATTTCGTAAGAGCTCAGGTAATTGTTTCCATGTGCTCTTGATACTATTAAAGAGTCATTAAATGAGATAACACATGTACCAGAAAGTCAAGCCAGAAAGAAGAAAGAGACAGCTGTGGTGAGGTATAACTGTGAACTCCTTAGGTAAACATACTTGTCCATTCATATCTCCACTTCTTTTTTCGGCCAGTAGATATGTCCGTGGTTAACTATGCAAATATTGAGCATTTCTTTCTAGTTTCAGTGATACATAGAGTTTCAGGCACTTTTAGTGAGATGAAGACAGTGTGAAAGAGCTAGTAAACCTCTGCTTTTGAGAACTGGTAGAGGTCTGGAATGAAGAATTTATGTTGAGTAAGTCTAAAATTTTTACTCACTGAATTAGGAAGGAGAGTTTTCTTCTGGGTGTTTTGTTTTGTTTTGTTTTGTTTTGTTTTTTAGACAGGGTCCTGTTATGTAGTACAGGCTGGCCTCGAATTTGCACTCCTGCCTCAGCATCCAGAGTGCTGGGATTACAGGCAGGGGCCACCACGTCCAGCTAAGAGTTTGCTTCTGAAAACACACTTTTTGATTGAAATGCAAGCAGGTGCATCTTGTAACTATCATAATTAACACATGTAGCAGTTTCTGTACCTCACAAATTGTTCTAAGTATTTTGCTTAACTTTTTTCCATCTGTCTTTTTTTTTTTTTAAATGTAATTCATATGCTGCGAAATTCCTCATTTGAAGTGTACAATTCAGTGGGGGTTTTTGGTTTTTGGTTTTTTTAGTGTCCTCATGAGATTCACCAATGTCTAGTTGTTCATCCCAAAAAGAAACCTCTTTCCTCTTTTTCCCTCCTCCCGGTTTCTGGCACCCTCTCTACTTCCTATCTATTAAGATTTGTTTGTTACGAATATTTTATTTAGTAGAATTATACGTTATATAGCTTTTTAAAATATGGTTTTTACTTAGCATAACATTCTTAAGAATTATCCATGTTGTAGTGTAATACAGTATATTTGCTCATTTTATAGCTGAGTAATATTCATTTGTATTGCTAAGTTACCTCAGTTAATGGACATTTAGGTGATCTCCACCTCAGGGCTAGTAGGCATAATGCTACTATGAATATCCTTTTATAAGTCTTTGTGTGGGCATACATTTTCATTTCTCTTGGGCCTATAAATCAGAAATGTAATTACTGGATCTTAGGATAACTCTGTTTAACTTTTTGAGAAAACCCTGCTTTCCAGAGATTGCACTTTTTTACATTCTCCTCAGTAATATATGATGGTCCCTATTAACTCTTAACCCCTGGAAGTAACTGTAAGACTTGGGTTATTATTCTCATTTTATAAGTGAGGATACTGATTCACAAAGAGTTTTAAGTGCTATTTCCAAAAATCACAAAGGTAAAATAGTGACTGTATCAGGATTTAAAACCAGGAAGTTTGGCTGCAGAGTCTGCTCTTAATGCTACCATAGACCCAAAAGTAGCTTTTCAATATGATAAGACAGTTTGTCAATGTAAATCACTGAAAATCAGCAGCTTATAAATCACAGTATGGCTTCGAAGATTCTTCTGTGCTTCCATATTGTGATATTTATCGTAAAAATCAATATATAATTTTTCTCCTATAGCAAGAAGAAAAAGAAAGAGAAGAAGAGAAAAAAAGAAGAGGATGAAGAAACCCAACTTGATATTGTTGGTGAGTCACTAGATGCTGTATTCTGTGAAACACTGAATTTTACTGAAATCTCTTAAAATATTTTTTAGTTAGAAATTTATGACTTTTATGTTTTTCCATAAGTACTCAGATATCAGTCACAGTTAAGATGCCTGCTTTTTTGTGAGCACAGTGGATACCATCAGTACCCTTCTTCATTTTCAGAAATGCAAAGGAGGGAGCATGACTGTTAGACTTAGTAGGCAGTGTTACACTCCTTAATAACCAGAGATTCTCATCCATGATTTTAAAGGCCTGCTATAGATAAGTATTATTTAACTAAATAGACTGTACAAATAATTTTCTTTGTACATGCTTGCATTTTAATCCTAGAGTCAGAGATTTGTCTCTAAAGGAAGTATAAACGTAATAAAAGTAATTATTTTAGAAACTGTGAAACAAATGAAAACCTAATTAAATAGAGTGGGACATCAAGGTAAAGTGTAAATGGTACTAGAAGCAAACCAAACCAAGCACACTTGTAACCAGTTTTCCATTTAGTCATTGTGTCCTTCCACTCTACCAGTACTTTAAATCAAGTGTTTTTCTCTTCTAAAACTTACCATGTTTCATTTTGAAACTTCATAAATTATGGATGCTTTAATACTGTAAAAATAAGAAGTGGCATAGAGCTAATGTCCTGGGAAGTCTCATGTTGTTTGTTTTTTGTTTTTATTTTTCTTAGTACATGTTTACAGTACATAATTACACTCATGAAGAGTTGGTACACACACATCTTAATTTTTTATGCATCCCCTTCCCTGTGCCTCCCTACTCCCCCCGCTCTATATCTCTTAGTCCTCTTCTGTTTGCAAAAGAGCTATCCCCTCTTTCCTTTTGTCTATCTTTTATTTTTTCTTTATTTATAGTTCAGATTTCTCATAGAAGAGAAACCATGCAATATTTATGCTTGTAGGTCTGATTTATTTCATTTAACATTATGGTCAAAAGATACATCCATTTTCCTACAATTGATTTAAATGTATCCTTCTTTATAGCAGAGTAGTACTCCATTGTGTATAAAGGCCACATTTTTATATCCATTCATCTGTTGATGGGCATATAGACTGCTTTCAAGATTTAGCTATTTTGAACCATGCCGTTATAAACATGGGTATGTGTGTATTACTGTAATATGTTGTGTTTAACTCTTTGGAGATGATGCCTAGAAGGGGAATTGCTGGGTTCAGTGGAATTTCTATTTTTGATTTCCCCAAGTGACTGAAGGAGTACATGGCTGGGCCAGTGCCCCTCCTCCTCACTTGTCTTTGCTTCTGCTTTTACCCCAGTGGGCTGGGACAACTTGCTTCACTGTCCTCCCCGGCTATCAGACCAGCACTCTCCACTCTAAGAGGAGTGTAGCCAGACTGTCAACATGATTCCACTTCAGCAGCATGATTGCTTTTCTTTAAAAACGGAGTGAACACCCCGTCATGGGGAAGATTAGGATGGGAGGGATCTGAGCCTTTAATTTACATACCTCACCCTTACACCTAGCCTTTCAGTAGGGTCCCTGGTTTCAGTGCTGCTCCTCACTGACACAGGCCTTCAACTGCTACATAAGCAGCTCTATTCAGCCACTTCTTGGTTTAGTCTAGGAGGGCACCGTTCTGTGCACTGACTCCCCTGTGCTGTACCACATGTCTTATTAAAGACTCACTTCAGTGTTCTGTAAACTTGCTCCTGAATTATCGTTTGGTTTTTGGGTTTATTTGTTTGTTTGTTTTGGTTTGGTTTTTTTGGAACCGGAAATTGAACTCAGGACCTCGCACATGCCAGGCAGGTGCTGTGTTGCTGAGCTATATAGCCCCAGCCTATTTTTGTTTTCTTTTTCTTTCTTTTAATTTAGTGCTCCTAAACTATTTCTTAGGTAGTATTGGCCCCAAAGTCCTGTAAATTTATTTGGGGGTTTTTATCCTGAATAATGTGGACAGAGCATTCATTTGAAAAGAAAGAGCAACGAACTAGCACCAGGTAGAGTCAGCCTATGGTCTCCAGTGCAGACTGGCATTGGAAGGCTGCAGATAGCAGTGGCAGAGACGGCAGCCCGGAAGTCAGCCTAGCATGTCCAGCACAAGCTGATACTGGAAGCTGGTGGCCAGCAGTGGCAGACCAGGACCCAGCAGAGTTGACCTATGAGGTCCAGCACAGGCAGCATTGGACAGTGATGACAGGCAGTGACAGTAACCAGCAGCTGGCTGTGACAGCAGTTGCTCTCAGCATTATCCAGTGTCATGAGGACTGCTAGTGGAGCTGCACTTTGTTGATTTACAAATGCATCTGAATTGAGCAAAATAAAAACCCTCGGATGATTGGTAACAGCAGAGCTTTTTCCCTTTGGCCTCGCCAACATTTTTTATTCCTTGGCTTCTTGATAGTCATTCATTCTGGAGTAAGATGGAATCTGAGTGTGGTTTTAATTTGCATTTCTCTTTTGGCCCAAGATGTTGAACTCTTTTTCATGTATCTATTGGTCATCTGTATCTGTTTATTTCAGTTGCCTGTTTTTTTCATTGGGTCTTTTATTTCGAGGAGGGCTGATTTTTTTTTAGTTTTTTGTATATATTTTTTGTATTAATACTCTGCCGACCTCATCCGTTGTATCTCACTGGAGCTGCTGATCCTCTGTGGACTTACCTTGCATTAGTGAAGATAGGTCCCTCTTCCCAGGAGCTGTGTCAGCTTTCCAGACTGCTCCATTCTTTCGTGCACTGCACTCCATTTCTCCAGCTTCTCTGTAGTTTCTAATTTTCCTATCACCTCCCTCCTGATTCCCAGAAATCTATTTCTTTTTTTCTTCACCAATTTGTTGTTTTCCAGGTGTTTTGATTTCAGGTCCCGGAGAAGCTTTATTTTGCTGTCTGTCCTTACTCCACCATTTTTAATCTCCTCACGTTGTTTTGAAAGAGCACATCAACAATTTTAAGTTTGGGTAAGGTGCCCGGGGTGTTACTCAGTGGTCAGGTGCTTGCTTTGCATGCAAATGTGGAATTGTTATGTCAAAGGATATGTGAATATTTAACTGTATAAAAAATTACCAGTTTTTTAAAAAGTAGTTGTGCCATTTTACCCTTCCACCAAAACTGAAGGTTCCAGTTGTCAGCAGTTTTCTTCCTCTGTAGTGTGCCTTGTCATTTTCTTTATGGTGCTTGTTTGATAAATAGAAGTTTTTAATTTTTCTAAAGCTCAGTTTATGCTTTTCTCTTTAAGGTTACTGCCTTGTCTTATTCTAAAACATCTTTAGCTTACCTGAAGGTCACAAGATATTCTTCTGCATTTTCTTTTAGAGACATTGTATTTTTAGATTTTACATTAGATCTATCATCCACTTTACGGTTTTTTTGGCATAGTACACCATAAGTGTCAAGTTTCATTTTTTCCCTCCGTGGATAAGCAGTTGTTCCAGCCACATTGCTGAATAGAGTTCCTTTTGCTCATTAAACTGCTTTGTTGGGCCAGGGATATGACTCAGTGGTGTAGGGTCTGCCTGGCGAGCAGGAGCTCCTGAGTTCAATTCCCAGTACCCACACACACACACACACACAAAAACACGCTTTGTTATCTTTGTTTAAAAACTGCTGATTTTGTATTGGTCTAATTCTTGATTCCTTCTATTCCATTGATATTTTTTTCAATTTTGTTGATGTATTTATCTTTGTTACTACAATTGCATAAGATTTTGAGATAAGGTAGCGAGTTGTCCAACTTCGTACTTGTTTCATCAGGATTAACTATTCTGTGTCTTGCACATTTCCAGCAAAAATTTAGTATCAGAGCCGGGCGTGGTGGCGCACGCCTTTAATCCCAGCACTCGGGAGGCTGAGGTAGGCGGAGCGTTGTGAGTTCGAGGCCGGCTTGGGCTATAACGCGAGCGCAAGGCCGGCCTGAGCTACATAGTGCGACCCTGCCTCAAAAAACCCAGGGCCGGGAGTTTGGCTCAGTGCCTTAAGCGCCTGTCCTGGCAGGCGGGAGGTTGTGAGTTCAATCCCTGGTGCCGCAAAAAAAAAAAAAAAAAAAAAAAAAAAAAATTTAGTATCAGTTTATTAAGTTTTATAAAAAGAAGTCTGTTGGACTTTCGTGCAGGAATTGTATTGAATCCAGGTCATTTGTGTCTCTTTCTCCAGGAAGTGGTCCTTAGGGGGCCTGAATTAAATGCATAAAACGTATTCAGGTGTTAAATACACTCTAGTAGGGCTGGCAATGTAGCTTAGTAGCACAAGCACCTGCCTGGTAAGTGCAAGGTCCCGAGTTTGATTCCGGTACCAAAGAAAAGAAAAAACACTATAGTGTTTCTCGCATTCCTGGTGTCTCTGGTATCACTAGTCAGCTATCACAAGCAGTGACTACTCTGTTAGTTTGCCCAGTATGTGCACAGCCTGGCCCTTGACCCGAGACCTGCAGAGAATCCTCATGTATACTTTTTGCCCTCTGACCCTGTCAGTGTACTTCCCTCTCTTCCAATACCTTGCTCTGTAAATTCCAGTCACTTTGGCACTTCAGCCCTCTGCTCAGCTGAATCACCTGTTTTCCTGGGCCTCTATCTCCCTGCCCTGTAGACAAAAACTGCCATTAGGCAGAAAGCCAGTGATTCTGAAGTTCTCACATATTTCCCTTTTCTCAAAGAGAACAATGCTGCTCCCCCTGTGTTTCATTGCCTAAAAATAGTTTTCTCATATATTCTTTCTGCTATCCTAGTTTGTAATAGGAAGGCAAGTTTAGTACCAGTTATTCTGACTTGGCTGAATAGAAAGCCCTTCTGTGTCTTTTTTGCTTCTTAGCTTCTTTTTTGCTATGTCTTTTTTGCTTCTTTTATATTACAGTTGTCTAAACTTGACACAGAAGTAAGCATATACCTATTTCTGAAGAAAAAACCCTTTTTAATGTTTCAGAGCTGTTCTGTTGATTCTACACAAGGCCCTGAAAGTAAGGCCTAACCCAGAGTGGATTGGTAAATAGGATGAAAGAAATTCTGCCTTTCACATGGACAATAGCAAATTTGGACAGTAATGAAAAAGAACAAGTTGTTAAGGAAAGAATTTCAATGAACTTTACTAGACTTCCACTAGGTGTATAATAGCATAGTTTGGTGGTGGTGAACCTGTGGCGTGTGTGTCTCACTCAGCAGGCTGTTGTTGTCATTGAAAGCTCTAAGAGATTTGCCATCACTAGCATCATTCGTGAAATTCCTAGGTAACTTGTTTTGCCCAGGATCTAAAGCCAGATAAGTGAGCCAGCAGAAGTTGTGTGGAGTGTAGACTATATTACCACAGAGGAAGAAAATGACAGTTTCAAAGCTAAGATACATAGACCCATTGTGACAGGTACGTAATGAGAGTAGACATGGAAGGACGGTGTTTTAGCAGAGTTCCTGGGTCCTTCAGGAGGTGAGGTCAGCTTTCACACAGCCTCTCATCTGTTTTCCCCTCAGAGGGATTAATGGATGTGTAGGCATCAACATGAGGCTGTGAGAAACACTGTGGGAGGCCCATTAATCCATCGGCCACAAAGTGGGCCTGTCAAATGTAGGTCCACCCTTCAGTATCTGTAGTAGCCTTAATACCATAAAGAATGAGAACCATGATCCTATTGTATCTATCTTGGTGACTTTTATACTGAGACATTCTTAGATTTGATGTTTAGAAAGTATAGATTCTTGGTGCCAAATACCTCTAAAACAGGAGAGATCTGGTCCTTACCCTCACAAACTTTATTTTCTAAACAACAAATAAAAAGCTGAAATATGTGACAAATTGTAAATGTTGTAAGACTATGCAGCAGCAATATTTAACAACCTGCATAAAGCTTAAAAGAAAATAACCTTAAGCATGTCTGTATATGTTGGGTTGTTTTGTTTCGTTTTGTTTTGTTTTGTTTTTGAAAATACCAAGTATGGTGTTGGAACAAATTCTGAGATTCAGCTTCATTGTCTGTAGCACATGTACAAAGCTTTAAGCTATAACTGACTTTGGGATAGGTGACTTCAGTGTCCACACGCTTAGTGCCTACAGCTGTTTTGCACTCGCAGCCCCCAGCATGATACTGGCAGGTGTTAAATCATTAAACCTGTAAGCATACTGCTGAGCTTTGAGTGTGGGCCACTTGAAATCTCAAGGGGAAATAACAGGCATCTGCCCAAGATAACTTTAGTAGTTCAAAATGTTATCAGTAATGTATTACTTTGCTTCTTTGCTACAGGTTAAAATTTCTGAAGAACTTGACTTCCAGAAATTTCTTCTTAGTCTGCAAGTCACTGTTGATATAATTATTTTATTTAACGTTAAATATAGGCTGGGGATGTGGCTTAATGGTATAGTGCTTCCCTAGGATGCAGGAGGGTCTGGGTTCTGTCCCCAGCATTGCAAAAAACAAATTAAATGATTCGGTTAACCTGGCACAGAACTTACCAAATGCAAAAAGTTTAAAATCATTAAGATAGATTTGCTAATTATAAGACTGTTGATCATGATTCTGATTGAAACATTGTTTCCTTTATTGAATACAATTATAAATAACACAAATTATCTGAAACACTCACTGAATTATTTTGATTACCTTCTAATAGTCTTTAGCTAAAATTTTTCTCTCCATTAGATTTTTTGTGGTGAAATACACCTGAGTTAAAATTTTTGAGTTTATATTTGATTAGTGTAAAGTACATTCACATTGTTGCACATCCATCACCATTCTCCATGTCTAATACGCTTTCCATCTCCAAAAACCTGAACTTTGTAACCGTTAAACATTATACCCCATTTCCTCTGATCCCCAGTCCCTGGTAACTACCAGTCTACTTTCCCTCTCCATGAATGCGACTGTTCTAACAAACACATGTGAATAGAATCATAGAGTATTTCTCTTTTTTTTCCTCTATCGTGTGTGCTTCTCATGTCACATCCAAGATTTCCGTGAAAGACCCAATGTTATGAAGCTTTTCTGTTTTCTTCTAAAAGTTTTATGTAGTTTTAAGTTTTTGATTTTAAGTAAATTTTAGTTCATTATAGATACATTTAATGGTATTTCAAATTAGTTATGAAAAGCCTTAAGAAAAAGAAAAGCCTGAACTATTTACCTGAGTAGGTAATTTTGTATAGTGTGTTTGGCTCAATTTTTAAAAACTTTTTAAATGGAAATTTCCAAATTAATATAAATATTTTTATTCCAAACACTATACTATTATCAGACTATCTTAGTTACTTTTCTCTCATTGCTGAGACAAAATACCCAGCACCCAAAATTAAGGAAGGAAAGGTTTATTTAGCTCACAATTTGTGCAAGTTTCAGTCCAAAATCGGCTGGCTCCAAAGCAGTGTGGCATAGCACAGGGGCAGCAGTTCAAGGAGTCAGAAGACAGCAAAAGCAACAAGAACCAAAAGGGGGTGAACAAGCCTCTTTTCCTCCCTTATATTGTAAGCAGGCCAGCACCCCAGGGGCATCTGTCTTCATGCCCTCCTTTTGCGCAGGATGAGGACCTTTACAAAGTGAGGCCCCTGGCCCCCTGCTGAGTCACTTAATCCTCTAAACTACTCAGATTGACACAGTGTATCAACCATTACACAAACCTTGAAAATTAACAAGAATCCTTTAATGTTATTTGATTATCTAAGTGTTAATCTAAAGATTGCTTCATTTCTACTCTAGCAAAGTACAATTCAAAAGATTTGAGACCTTTTTTTCTGTTAAAATACAAATTTCTATAACGATTCCTTAAATAATTGGACTCTAACTTTATTCTGTAGATTTTTAGACTTTAGTGTTCATAGACATAGATTCTCATTTTACCTCTTTATCTAAAATCATCCTTAGGTCTAGAGTAGTACCTTTCCATGGTTTCAGCTACTTATAGTCAAACATTGTCTCAAGATATTAAATGGAAAATTCCAGAAGTAAAAAATGAGTTTTAAAGTGCATACCATTCTGTGTAGCGTAATCAAGTCTGGCATCCTCCTACGCAGATGTGGATCATTCCTTGGTCTGACAGATTCACACTGTGTAAACTGCCTGCATATTAGTCACCTAGTAGCCAACTTGGTGACTGTCACGCTGTCACAGTGCTCGCTTTTAGCAACCCTTGCTTTACTTAATAATGGCCCCAAAGTACAATAATAATAATGCTCACAATTTGGAAATGCTACAGAGAAACCATAAAGTGCTTCCTTGGAGTGCAAGAGAGAAACTGTATTTGTATGATTTTATTATATTATTGTAATTTTTGTTTTATTGTTAATTTCTTATTTGCCTAATTTATAAAGTAAGCTTTATCATAGGTATATATGAGAAGAAAGTATATATAGGATTTGGTACTAGCCAGTTTCAGGCATCCACTGAGGATTTTGGAGTATATCCCCTGTGGAAAAGGGGGGGATTACAGTATGTGCCAAAGAGTACCTCTTTTTGTAGTGATATCTAAGAAACAATTTATATTGCCACTGGAAAGCAGTCTTGGGTGGATGGCTAGGGTCTGGAATGAGGGACTGTTCTCTCTGTATCACTTTGTACCTTTGCATGTATTACTGTTTTATAGTTTAAAAATGAATGTAATCTTGACTCTGGTGCTAATCACGTGACTCTACCCCATACCCACAAATAGTGCATGTAAAACTGGTGAAGTCAAAGCTGGGTGTGATTGCATAAACTAGTAATCTGAACGTAGGATGATATGTTCGAGGCCAGTTTGAGCAACTAAGAGAGAAAATAGGGCTAAGGGTGTAGTTCAGAGGTAGAAACACCTACCTCATCTGTGTGAGATCCTGGGTTCAATCTCCAGAACCGGAAACAGAGAACAACAACAACGAGAAAAAAAAAAAAACTTGGTGAAATCTAAATAAGTTTCATGAACCATATCAATGTCAGTTTTCTGGCTTTGAGATTGTATGACTTATGTGGGACATTAGTGTTAGGAAAAAGCAACTAAAGGGTGAATGAGATCACTGTGTTATTTCTTACAATTTTAAAGTAAAAGCCTTTAAAAATAAATTGTAACAGCTGAGCACAGTGGTTTGTAATTTCACCTCCTAGGGAGGTTGAGGCAGGAGGATCCTAGCCTGGCCCCATAGTGAGACACTGTCCCAAAATAAAAGAGCTGGGGCAGTCACTTAGTGGTGGAGTGCTTGCCTCGCATGCATGAGACCTTGCATTCAATCCCCAGCACTGGGGGAAAAGTGTCAAATAAAAAGTAAAATGTTTAATAAATACTGCTTTTTTTTTTT
>RJWM01016601.1:0-45054 GCA_004363535.1 Dasyprocta punctata
TATCTTGCTCTTCTTAGATATACACATTTCTTCAATAAGGATTCTCATTTCATTTTTTAACTGAGAGAATATTTCTGATTTGAATTTCTCTATAGAGTCATAGAGTTGTTTGTTACTGCATTTGCTATCATTTCAGAAAGTCCACTTGTGTGACTCCACGTGTCTTTTATTTCAGTGTCTCTTGGGTTTGTTCTCAGTGGGCTGGGTGATTGAGACTGCCTTTTGGTCTTTCCTTTTGTCATTTTCTTCTGGAATCTGTGTGGCTTTGTGTCCTGCGAGGCTGACCGGGCATTCCCCTTGTGGGATATGCTGAGTTGCAGGACCAGGTAGAGCTGGAGCCTCTGCATAGCTAGTAAGGTTGCACTCCTAGAGTGTGCTGCTGAAGCCTCTGCGTTACTGTATGGGGGCCGAGACCTCCCAGTCCCAGGCAGCTAGGCGGAGAGTACCCCAGAGTGTGGTGCCACCCAGACCCTGAGTTTGGCTCCAATGATTTCAGAGCCTCTGTAGTGCCAGGCAAGCCTGGGCATGTACCAGGTCTAGAGTGCTGGGGCTTTGCTCCTGGCTGGGTGGGCCTGCAACCTCTAGGACCTGCCATGCTGGCCACTCCACTGAACAATGGAGCTTGTGTCCTGCACCCTGATGGGCACACCCAAGCTCTCCAAGGCCCTGCAGCTACTCTGGCCAGTCCCTCATGTGTAGCTCTGGGGACCTGGGCTGGGCTGGGCTCAGTACTTCTGTGTCCTGTGAGGCTGGCCAGTCATTCCCCTGGTGGGTTGCACTGAGTTGTGTGGCTGGGTAGGGCTGAATCCTGTGCACAGCTAGTGAAGGCACACTTCCAGAGTGTGCTGGTGGAGCCTCCGCCTTACTGGGTGGGAGCCAAGACCTCCCAGACCCAGTCAGCTAGGCAGAGCATACCCTGGAGTGTGGCGCCACCTGGACCCTGAGTCTGGCTGCAAGGAGTTCAGAGCCTCTGGAGTGCCAGGCAAGCCTCAGCAATTCCCAGGCCTAGGGTGCCAGGGCCTTGCTCCTGGCTGGGTGGGCCTGCAACCTCTAGGACCCGCCATGCCGGCCACTCCACTGAAGAATGAAGCTCGCGCATGCTCTGTGCTCTCATGGGCACAGCCCAAGCTCTCTAAGGCACTGCAGCTACTCTGGCCAGTTGGCCAGTTCGTGATGAGCAGCTCTGGGGTCCTGGGCTGCGCTCAGTACCTCTATGTCCTACAAGGCTGACCGGGTGTTCCCCTGGTGGGTTGTGCTGAGTCATGGGACCAGGTAGTGCTCTAAATTGACCACTTTGCTCAAAATGTTTCATTTAAACTCCAAGTCTTCTTAAAACAGCAGAATAGGAGTTTGACCAAAAAGCACCTTCTAGTACAAACTCTATTGCATTTTCACAAGACAGGTAAAGCCCAAATTTATGTTGCTAAATAGTTTTATATTTCATCCAGCTACCTAAACCAACTGTAACCTAACACTCTCAAACTGACATTTTGCCAAGAATTCAGATAATGCCATTTAAAAACTATGCCAACAACTGAGATCATACTTTCTGTCTAAAGGGAAAAAAGAAAGAAAAGAAATAGGAAAGGATTCATGAAAAGTACATATTAGGGATTGTGGAAGAAGAGAAAGAAATGAGAAAAGGTAAAAAAATCTTCATATAGCAATGAAGCCCAGACAAACATACAAGAAGTGTGCAAGGAGTCTTTAAGTTTCTATGATTTAGGGGATGAAAGTAAATCAAAACAGGAGAAGGAAGTGATTATAGGGAATATAAGTGAAATAACTATTGGACCTCAAAGAAGTAAACCTTCCTATGAAAAATGTGAAGAATACAAAATGGATAAATTCTGTGTCATACATATTGGCTGATGCAAATGCTTTGTGTCATGTCCTACTTGATTTGGAATTCAGTAATAAGTTAGGCTGCTTACCAACAGAAATTCAAATTCAAAAGACTAGAATGAACACCTAAACATGCCAATGTTCTGCTATTAGAGCTGGAAAAAACCTTGAATTTCATCAAATCTGACTGTCCCTATTTTAGAAGTGAAAAAACTGAGACCCCAAACGTCAACAAAACATATTCAATGTCCATACAAGGAATGTAAATGTTATGTATTGTATACGTGTACAAAAAAAGAGAAAGGGACAAAGAGATGGGTGGAGGGTGGAGAGAGGGAAGGAAAAGAGGATATAAAGAAGCAATTAAGAAGTATTATGTATATATAGCATTGCCCCACATGGAATGTAAACACTGTAATGTAAACACATACTAATAAGATTATACACCATGATCAAGTGGAATTCATTCCAGGAATGAAGGGACGGTTCAACATATGCAAATCAATACATGTAATACATCATAGCAACAGGGGCAAGGACAAGAACCACATGATCATCTCAATAGATGCAGAAAAAGCTTTTCACAAAATCTAACACCCACTCATGATAAAAACCCTACAGAAAATCAAAATAGATGGTCTCTAACTCAACCTGATAAAAGCCATATATCATAAATCAACAGCCAACATCATACTAAATGGACAAAAACTGAAAACTTTCAAATTAAAATCAGTAAAAGACAAAGATGTCCATTAACATCACTCCTATTCACTATAGTTCTGGAAATATTAGCCAGAGCAATTAGACAAGAGAAAGAAATAAAGGGAATCAGGATAGGAAAGGAAGAAGTGAAATTATCATTATTTGCAGATGATATAACACTCTACTTAGAAGACCACAAAAATTCATTAGAAGACTTCTAGAAGTAATAACCAAATTCAGTAATGTTGCTGGATACAAGGTGGACACACAAAAATCAATAGCATTCCTGTACACAAACAGCAGTCACTGACAGAGAAATAAGGGAAACCACACACTTCAGTATAGCATCGAAAAAAAATGAAATACTTAGGAATCAATCTAACAAAGGAAGTAAAAGATCTATATGCTGCAAATTATACTACTCTAAAGAAAGAAATCGATTTCAGAAAATGCAAATATATTCCCTGTTCATGAATAGGAAGAACAAACATCATGAAAATGGCCATTCTCCCAAAATTATTATACAGATTTAATGCAATCCCAATCAAAATACCACTTGCCTACCTCACAGAACTAGGGAAAGCATTCCTGAAATTCATGTGGAACCAGAAGAAACCTAGAATAACAAAGACAATTCTGGGCAACAAAGATAAGGCAGGAGGCATCACATTCCCTGACTTGAAACTACACTACAAAGCTACTGTGATAAAATCAGCATGGTAATGGAATCAAAACAGACCTGAAGATCAATGGAATAGATTAGAAGATACAGCCACAACTACAAACACACTCAGCCACCTCTTCTTTGGCAAAGGGGCCAAACATGTACATTGGAAGAAAGATAGCCTCTTTAACAAATGGTGCTGGAAAAACTGGCTTTGTATATGCCATGAACTAAAACTAGATCCATGTCTATCACCATGCACTAAAATAAAGTCAAAATGGATCAAAGATCTGAATGTTGAAAAGGAGACACTAAACTTACTAGAAGTCAGAGTAGGTAAAAATCTTGATGACATAGGAGTAGGCAGAGAGTTCATGAACAAAAATCAAATTGCATGGGAAACACTTTCCAAAATCAACAACTGGGATCTTATCTTACTAAAAAGTTTTTGCATGTCAAAGGAAATCTCCAGCAGAGTGAAAAGAAAACCGATGAACTTAGCCAATTGTCCATCAGACAAAGGACTTCTACCTAAATCATATAAAGAATTACAAGAAATCAGGCCCCTAAGATTCAGGGACCCAATCCAAACATAGGCATCTGAGATGAATACACACTTCTCAGAGAAAGAAATACAAACGGCAAATAAATCTATGAAAAAATGTTCAACATCAATGGTCATACAGGCAATGCAAATTAAAACAACACTGAGATTCCATCTCACCCCAGAAAGAATGGCCAAGATTAAAAAATCAACCGACAACAAATGCTGGAGGGGCTGTGGGGGAAAAGGAACTCTTGTCCACTGTTGGTGGGAGTGTAGACTGGTGCAACCACTGTGGAAGTCAGTGTGGAGATTCCTCAAGAAACTAAGATTAGAGATCCCATTTGACCCATCTATTGTGCTTCTGGGCATCTTCCCAAAAGAACTGAAAACACCATTCCACAGTGATATTTGTGCACCCATGTTTATAGCAACCCAATTTGTAATAGCCAGATCTTGGAAACAACCCAAGTGCCCATCAGTCAAGGAATGGTTAAAAAAGATGTGGTATTTTTATGCAATGGAATACTACTCAGCTATCAAGATAGATTGCTTTGACACTTTTAGAAGTAAATGGACATAACTTGAGACCATACTCATAAGTGAGATAAATCAAACCCACATGTGTAAATACTGTATTGTCTCCCTAGTGTAAGAAACTGAAAAAGTATATATGATCCAAAATCTACAATAAATACTATGTAAGGATAAACACTGCTCAAAGAGCAAAAATAATTGGGAAGGGAAAACGGGGAAAGAGGCAAAGGAAAAGGAAAAAGATATAAATCTGCATATATGTATATGTAAGATAGCTAAAATGAACATACTGCTGAATGTATTAGTTATTGAGAAGGAACGGTTTATACGCATATGATTAGATCAATTTTACATGTCTATATCTGTTAATGTAAATAACCATTTTGAAGATAATGATACACAATATTGCAACCATTGTCAAGTTTCTATCATCCTGTTTTGTAAACCTGCAATGTTACTGTTGTGCATTCACTCTAGTCGTTTGTTTGTCTCTTTTGCTTTCTTTCTTACATGTGTCTTTTTTCTCTTAAATAATACATAAATACAAAAAAATTATAATCAATTACCCATCTTTTAGGAGCTTCCTCTCTCCCCTAAAGTGGAAAATGTTTCAGACTTCCTGCAAAATGGCTGACCTGATAACACCGCCATAGGGAGACTCCCTGCAATATACCATCCAAATGTTGGAATATAAAATAATATAATAAGAGAAAGAAGGAAAGGGGAGGGAGATGGGTCCTCTGGACCTAAGAGGAGTCTGGGACAAGAACTGTAGCCCACAGAAAGAGTAAAAAAAGAAGTAAACAAGTAAAGGCAGCAGCGCCTCTGACTGGAGCTGAATCCAATTAGCAGCAGACTCGAACTGGAAAGGTGTGATTAAAGTGCTTGCAATACATGAGTGAATTGCTGCGGCTGCAGCAGAGATGGTGGAGGCAGCGATCAATTATGGAAAAAGGTGGTTGCAAGCTGGCAAGTGAGTGAACCCGGTGGGCCCCAGCCCCCCACCCCCCCTCTCCCGAGGGAGAGTGAGGGACAGGCATCCATCTTGAGACTGGAACCGCACCTAATTAGACATGCTTCCTTGCCCACACCGGGCCCTGGAGGGTCCTGGCAGAATCTGCATGGGCACCCTGGGGGTGATAGAGGAAGTTCAGCAGATGGCCCGGTACAGGTTCCCAGGGAGCAGCCCTATCCTCACGCACTGCACCAGACATTCGCGGAGTGGAGGCAGGCTGGGGAAACACAGTGGGCCAACACAGGCTCTCTGCAGAGCCCAGGAAAATGCCAAGAAGGAAAGGTAGAGGGCGCTCTCTGGACTGCAATACAAGCAGCACAAATCCAGGAGAAGCAAATGCAGAAAAGGTTGGGAGTCCAAAAATTAAACTCTCAGAGGAGATGACAACCAAAGTGGGGAGACAACTCCATGAAGCTATAAAAGAAGTTAAAGCAGCACTGTTAGCCCAACTGAGAATTGAAATGAAATACATAATAGGGCAATCCCTAAGTGCCTCTAAAGGAGACATAATCAGAAAGGTGGAGGATGGAAAATCAAAGGAGATTGAGAATGAAACAAAGACTTAGAACACATCAATCAGATTCAGAGAGACTACCAGGAACTCAAAGACTTCAATAAAAGTTGGCAGAACCACCTGAAGGAAACTAAAGATAGTCTTTCATATCTTGAAGAAAAAACGGCAGCCTGGGAGAGAGAGAGAAAAGACTTGCTAAAAATAATAAGAAATCTGGAAGTGGCAGTGCAACGGCTGCAAGACAACCCAAGGAAATATAATTTACGAATAAAAGGTGTGAGTAAAAAAGCAGGGGTCAATACAAATCAAATTAAAAGCCTATTTACAGAAATAATTACAGAAAATTTTCCAAGTATGGGAACAGGAAGAGACTTTCAGATAACTGAAGCATATAGAACTCCAGCTAAACTTGACCAAAATAGGCCTACAGCCAGACATATAATAATCAAGATTCCAGAAATTCAACACAAAAACATAATATTAAAAGCTATTCGAGAAAAGAGACAGATTACCTACAAAGAAAGGCCCATCAGAATCACGACAGACTTCTCAACACAAATCATCAGGTCAAGAAGAGCCTGGAGTGAAATATTTCAAACCCCTAAGGAAAATAACTTCCAACCCAGACTGATGTACCCTGGAAAATTATCTTTTAAAATCGACGGAGAAACAAGATACTTCCATGACAAAGAACAACTAAAAGAACTTATGACAACCAAGCCAACTCTACAAAGAATACTGAAGGACATTCTAGAGAGAGATAAAGAAGTCCACTGCTCTGGAAACAGCAACAGAGAGATACCACTAAGCAGGGTAGACAAATGAATAATCCATCAATGGGAGTTAAGTCCAGTATTGTTTTCAATGAGCTATTTAGTTTAATCCTATTCTACCTTGACCGGCCTAACTTTATCATAAATGATGACAAAGACAGCTATCTTAAAGATAAAAAATTTTATAAGGGTAGCCTTCAATGATATATGATCACCTTGCTTCAAAACCAGGTATTACTTTTGCTGCTCTGTTCTGAGGGATTTTAACCTATCTTAGTGTGTTTGTGTTACGACAGATGATATAGGCAACTGCCTTGAAGCTAATATGAGGCATTATAGAAATCAACATTGCATTACTATGTATCTATTTTCTTTTAAATAAAAAAAGTGGAAAATGTTAAAAGAAACTAAAATGAAATTTATTATCTATCAATTAAGACCACTAAATAATAGTGACAGGATATAATGATGAGCCTTTCTGTATCTGCCAAAAATCAAAATAACAATAATTCTTGGTCACAATGACTAACAACAAAAGTGATCTCAGCCTGAGGTTGAATAGGCAGTTGCCAGGCAGTTGTCTTTATATAATTTAAAAGTAAGTTTATGGTGGTTTTGGTGCAATATTGTGACCTAGAACAATCTTTTATTTTCTTTTTCATTTTGTTTTCTTATCTTTTTCCTATGACAGGGTCATGCTATGTAGTCCAGGCCAGCCTTGAACTCACTGTGTAGCTCAGGCTACCCTTGAACTCATGATTTTCCTTCCTCAAGATTGCAGGTATGTACCACCACTACCAGTTTGCCAGACATTATCAGGTAATCATACATAAATACCCTTCTTTGGGGCCAGGGATTTAGCTCAGCAGTGTAAGCATCTCCTTGACAGGTGTGAGGTTGTGAGTTCAAACCCCACTATCAAAAAAAAAAGTACTCTTCCTTTCTAACCCCCTGGTTCTAGTTATTTGTGTAAGGTTGACACTAGTGAAAAGAATGTCATTCCCTTTTCATTGTCAATGAATTGTCTCTTCTTTAACGTTTTTTAAAAAAGAAAACAGAGGCTGAGGTAGGGGGAGTGTTGTGAGGTCGAGGCCGGCGTGGGCTACAACGTGAGCGCAAGGCTGGTCTGAGTTACATAGTGAGACCCTGCCTCAAAAAACCAGGGCTGGGAGTTTGGCTCATTGGCTTAAGCTCCTGCCCTGGCAGGTGCGAGGTTGTGAGTTCAATCCCCAATGCCACAAAATAAATAAATAAACAAATAATAAAAATAAAAAAATAAAATGAAAACAGAAATAATTCTTTATTGAGATTTTTAACAAAATAATTTTTTAAAAACCCACATGTAAACAAGAAAGTAAATACTGTTAGATGGCATTATTACACACATCCAAGAATATAAACATGCTCTGGGTTAGTATTCCATAATCCAGTACAATGTTTTCAACTCATCACTATTCAGGGCAATTAGGAATTATTTACATCCCTATTATTACATTTGTTTTTGGTTATACTTCCCTGTTGGTTTTCAAGACCAAATTGGTATCCCTTATGTAAGCCACAAATATACCTTTCCCTTCCAAAGATTAAGGTCACCCAAGGCACCTCAAGGGTTATGACTAAGGTCTTGTGAGGAGACTTTTGGCTCCTTCAGACTTGTTCCTTTATCAGCTGTGCCATCTGCCAGGAAAAGCTAAGGTCTCACTGACCACTTGACTTCCTTTGGAAGCATTGGGAACATTCTCTTGTTCAATGGCTCACTCTCTGCATGCATGTGGTACTCCAAGTCTCTAGGGTTCTCATGATCTCCCTGATTTGGAGGTCAGGTGACTCACCAGTTTTGGGGCTCATTTAAAAGCGTCCCATTGTCCCTCTGATCATGGCTCGCCTTCCAGACTGATGATCAAAATATTGATTGTCCTCTTAGCCCTTTTATTCTCCTTGGTTTTAGCCTCCAAGCCTCAGTTGTTGAGCACCCAGACATCAATTCTACAAATTTGAAAATGGAAGTAATGCAGTTTTACTGTTGCTCCTGCAATTTCCACCAGATATTGAGGGCACTATAAGATGTAAATTGAGGCCAGAAGACAGTTGCCTCTTACACTAATGAGTATCAACATTACTACTGGGAGTCAGTGTCATTGCCTGTTTAGCCAAATTGGAGCAACAAAAGAGGTTTAGGAGTGGTTCTTAGGCCAATCTTACCTGGAATCCACTGTCAAATTCAGTCCTATCTGCCCTACAGGCAAAATCTTACTTCAGAAAACACTGGATGAAAATATATTGTTCAAAGTGATACTTCTGAAGAATATTGAACTAATTTTGCAAGGAAAAACAGAACCAACAAGACTGCAGTAAAGATTGTACAGAGTACTTGAACCAAAAAGCTAATTTTTATAATAACACCAATGTATATTTGATATCTATTCCATTTCTACAAAAATCAATAAATAATTTTCAACTTAATCACAAATAAAATCTTCTACAAGTTCAATTTCTTCTCCAACCACTTGTATGATATTTTAATCATCTTTTACAACTTTTATAAACTCTTACTCAGTTCTGTATTATAGTTCTCTTTCCTATTTTTAATCAGCCATCTTTGAAAGGACAAAAATTTATCTTATTAAACAGAATTTTAAATTGGCTTAATTTTAGCCCAATTTGGGTAGCCATCCTAACACGAAGAGCAGAACCTTATCCTAGATGAGGCTGGCTTTTTGACAAATCTTAAAGAGTTTTGTAAATGTTAATCCATGCCCCTTCTCTAGATATCATTTTATTTAGAAATATAGTGCTGTTTTGTTTTGAACAGATCTACGTAGGTTAAATTATCTTTCCCTACTTTTCTTAGTCTGTAGAAGACACTCTCAGAAATGGAAATTTATTTAAACGGAAAATAAGAGTGTCAAAAAGTCTTACTTTTCTTTTGCCACATTGTGAATAACCTCAGGACATAGTAACTCTATTCCTAGCCATTGCTGGGATCACAGGTTTGCAACACCATGCTGGGCTAGAAAGTCATGCTTTAGAGACTTAGTTTGGTAAATCTTTTTAATCTAGTTTGTTTTCTAATCAGATGTAAACCCTTCAATGAGCAGGGTAAATGGTATTTTCAGTGCCCACCCAATCTAGAGAAGTCTCCTTTGAGCCATCTGAAATTTTTCCTTCTATTTTTTTTTTACTTTGAGGCAGTCTCTTTACTTAGTTCAGGTTGGTCTTGAACTCACTATGTAGCCCAGGCTGGTCTTGAACTTGTGGAAATCCTCCTGACCCAGCCACCATGTCCAACCATGCCCGTTTTAATTTATTGAAGGTTTCAGTCATTTTAGAATGTACTTGCACTGAATTTTAAAATATTTGCTATTGTGTATGCAGTTTTCAGGACTCATTTAGTGAGAGGTATATTTGATGGCTAGAGAAAGAGTCAGTAAAATAAATTTTTAATAGGATTGCTTCTTCAGCCATGAAATTACTCTTAGCCCCCATTATTATTACAGAATCAAACTGATAATTAAAAGAACACATTAAACAATTATATTAAGCAGATCACACTTCTAGGTCTCTCCAAATCATTCCCCTCAGGGGAAGAAGGTGCATAATGAAAGGAACAAACATAGAGGCTTAGCAACAGGAGAAGGTATAATCAGTAAAGACAGAAGGATAATCTTGCAAAATGGGAGCCAATTTCAGAGAACACTGAAAGGAAAGGCACAGTCCAGAGACCTAGCAATCAGCAGACTATAAGATAGTTTCCTTTTAATTTTGGTGACAGAGTCCTGAAAAGGGTCAAAAGAAAAAATCACGATAAAGACAGGATATATAGTTAACAGGTCCAAACCCCAAAGTTGGAAGGTCCTCAGAGAGTCAGTGGCTCCCAGGTCCTTGTCAGAATTACCTCTCATATTCTCAGAAGGGAGGCCCCCAAGACCATTGGAAGGAGGGGCAATCTCACAATAGAAATTTCAAAAGGTAACTACCCCAAGAATGGGGTATTGTCTTGGTTATTTTTCTCTCATTGTTGAGACAAAATACCTAACGCCCAAAACTAGGGAAAGAAAGGTTTATTTCTTACAGTTTTTTGGAGGTTTCAGTTCATACTCAGCTGGCTAAAATGCTGTGGTGTGGCTGAGGGGCAGCCATTCATGGCAGCCACAAACAGCAAGAAGCAAAAGAACCAAAGAAGAAGACACACCTTCTTCCTGCCCTTACACTGTATGTTGGCTCCACCCCTGGGTGGGTTCAGCATTCACACCACCAATCCCAGCTCCAGAAAACAAACCAATCACAAATGCCACATCCATGATTGCATGAGGCTTGGCAGGACCATGGGAACGCAGACCATAACATTCCACACCTGGACCCCCAAAGACTCATGTACATCCTTTATACAACAGACATTTAGTTCATCTCCAAGAGTTGCCACAGTCCTAACAATTTCAGCATTGCTAAAAAGTTCAAGTCCCAAGTCTATGTTAAGATGGAAGGCAAACTTTTAGATGAATACCTCTGTACAAATGAAAACAAAGTTAAACACTGCCAACATGCAATGGCACAAGACAAACATTATCATTTCAGAAGTTACAAACAGGGGATTACAAAGCATTGGAACCAAAGCAAGTCCAAAATCCAGCAGGGCAAACATTAAGTTCTGGAGTTCTATGCTCAGCATCTGAAGCAATCTGGTTGCAAGCTCCAAGAGGCTTGAGTGACTCCACCCCAAGGGCACTTTCAGGGGTTCCAACTCCCACAGGTTCTCTCTTAAGCCCATTCTGCACAGTTTTTGAAGCTTTCCTTGGATGATCCATGTTCCTGGCTTTTCCAAACTTCTGGGGTCTCCACTGCACCTGTGGCTTCACTCTTACATCTTTCACATTGCTCTGTCAGGGGCACACTGCTTGGCCCCCCAGGCCTTCTGAAATTGGGGTGAAAGTTGCCTTAACCTCAGAACTCATGCATTTTCCTTGCACCTAAAACCAGCACCATCTGGATGCCACCAAGGTTTGTTGCCAGCTAGAGCAGTAGCCAGGCTTTCCTCTCTCTTGGTTGAGTGTCCAGATCACTGAGCTCTGTGAACCTGACTATAAGGAACAGATTCTCTATGCCATTGCCATTCTGGAATCTGGTGTGGTCATCGCCATTTTAGAACCTCCTGTGGCTTCCATTGCCACTCTGGAATGTGGCACTCTGCAGCTTTCTCCTCCAAATAAAGTTTTTCTCTTTTGCCATTTTGAGTCTGCAAAAGGTGGAGACCTGCTGCTTCCTGGAATGACCCCAGGCCATCTTTTTTATTTCTCTGTTCCTTCTTAGCAATTGAGATCTCAACTCTATCTTTAAAGTCCACAGCTTTCTGGCCAAATTCACAATGTTTTAAATCATCCTGCTGGGGTCTTTGCTCTTGATTCACAACATAAATCTGGCTAAAAGCCCCCAACAATAGCCATGCCACTGCCTCAACATTAGACTGCCTTGAAATTTCTTTTGCCAGATTAATTAGTCCATTGCCCTTAATTTCAGTCTCAGGCAAAATCTCTGGGTATGAGCGAAATGCAGATGAACTTTCTGCCAAGCCATAACACACATTGTGTGGAGTCCAACAACCGATGCAGTCCTTCTTCACAGAAGAAACCTCCCAAGCCTGGCTTTTACCAGCAGGCTTTCTATCAACCTTCTGGTCTCCTGAGCTCTGACCAGAATCTCCCATATAGAACAGCCTAAGCTGTTACAGTGCCATTCTTTCAGATGACATCTCCAAACATTTCAAAATTCTTCCTACGAGTCATTTCCAAAGGCTCTTGAACCACATAGTCAGGTGCAGTCACAGCAATGACCTCACTCATCTGGTACCAAATTCTGTCTTGGTTACTTTTCTCTCATTATTGAGACAAAATACCTTACAGTTTTTTTTGAGGTTTCAGTCCATACTCACCTGGCTAAAATGCAGGGTGATGTGGTTGAAGGGCAGCTATTTATGGCTGCCACAAACAGCAAGAAGCAAAAGAAACAAAGACACACCTTCTTCCTGCCCTTACACTGTATGTCAGCTCCACCCCTGGGTGGGTGCAGCACTCACACCACCAATCCCTGCACCAGACAACAAACCAATCATGAATGCTAGACTCAGTTGTGTCCATGATTACATGAGGTTTGGCAGGGCCATAGGAACACAAACCATAACAGGTATCCTTCACAATGCATATCTTTCCAGGCAAATCTTCCTACCTTATTTACAGAGACCAGAAAACAGACAAAATCAATATCTGAATGTTTCTTTACTGCTGATTACTAATCTCTTATTCATGAAAAAATGGCTCGCCAATTCAGAAAATGGCTAATCATGTATCGTACCATGTCCCATCAGAGGAACCAAGTCTGACTTTTTTTATTTTAAAGAGAAAAAAACACAGAAAAGAAAAACAAGAAACAAAAGAGAAAAACAACAAAAAACCCCCAAAATAATAGCAATATAGTCTTTCAAAACAAGATGATAGGAATTTAGGAATGGTTGTTGTATTGTATACGGTATCTTCAAAAGAGTTGCTTAGATTATCAGATATAGACTTGCAAAAATGATCAAATTGTATGAATATTAGCTGTTCTTTTCCAAGAACTAATAGAATTAGTAGCATAATAGTCTTAGCTATCTTATGTATATATATACAAATTTATATCTTTTCCTTTTCCCTTTCTTCTTTTCTCCTTTCCTCTATCCCAGTTATTTTTCCCCTTTGAGCAGTTTCTTACCTTTTCACAATATCTGTTGCAGATTTTGGATCATATTTACTCTTTCAGTTTCTTACACCAGGGAGATAATATGGCTTTTGCACATGTGAATCTAATTTATTTCACTCATGAGTATGGTCTCAAGTAACATTCATTTGCCTATAAAAGCCTTGATGAAATCCTTCTTTATAGCTGAGTAGTACTCAATTGTATAAAAATATCACATCTTTTTTATGCATTCCTCAGTTGATGGCCATTTGAGTTATTTCCAAGATCTGTTTCTGTTATGAATTGGTTTTTATCACAAACTGTGCCCTATTTCCCTCTCAGAATTGTGAAACCAATAACACCAATTGAGCAGTAAAACATCTCCCCCCACCCCAATTAGGGATAAAGAGATTATGGGTATAGGGTTAAAAAATGGAGGAGGGGATGGGATAATAAAGGAGAAAACTATCCATATTTTTTTCTAGGAATTGGCAGAGATTTTTCAGGAATTTAGGCACCACCTCCTTTTGCTCCTTTTATGGTTCTTTCTTATTTTCCTCATAAATACTGTCAAATATATCCTTTAGCATGTAGAAAGAGTTATAATGAAGTTAAATATTGTCTAGTAGTCACCTTAGCAATCATCTTGAGCCAACTAATTTGGGCTAGCCCACCCCCTCACCTGAAGCTCATAGACATCCTGCCTTCAAAACAAAATAGATTGGGGTAACACTAGCATCAGAACAGTGTGTGTAAAGAAGTGCTTGCATTCCTAAGATCTCTACCCTCAAGCTTAGGAACCTAATGGGAACCAGAAGAAAGAAGTGCATCGGGTCTAGGCATCTTAGAGAGAAAGATCTTGTGAGAGAGAAATAATCATAAAGATAAAAGGTACAAATAAGAGACCAGAAGCTTCAGAACTCAGCTGACCTATATGAAGGCCCTATTCTGTCATGATTCTCTCATCTTAGCTACCTCCTTGCTGTCCAGATATGTTTTCTGGGAAGTTTGTGTTCCAAGCCTAACTCAATGTGCAGGCAGACAAAAAAGTAGAACTGAGCCCCCAATAATTTTTCCTTTTTGTATTCCAATTTTCCTGAGTGGAAATGGAAATGATAATACTAGAGAATTTTCTGACAAGTCCCTACAAATGTAGAAGTTAAGAGCTTAGTTCAGTGTTAGTTCTGTGTGGGAGCCAAGGGGTTGGGTAAAATAGAGTGAATCAAATGACCTCTGAAAGTCCCTTGTGATGATATGACTCAGTCATCTGAGAGCTTCTGCTATTGCTATAAATTAAGGTAGATACCAGGAGCCAAACTCTGTGAGCTAGGACAAAATTGGATTACTTTTTGAACCAGGGAGAAAACATCATCCTAGATCTTCCCAGAGCCTTCCACCAATTCCTTTCACTATCATTTCATCTGTTTACAAAATAATCCAGGGGTGATACTATTTTTTAAAAAAGATGTCCCATTCTTCCAAGAAAAGAATCCCTTTTATTTCAACCAGAGTTGGAATGTTGTTCCAGGTCCAGGACCCTGGTTGAGAGCAGTATTCTGGTTGGTAAAGACCTACTCCAGTGTTAGAGACCTGTTCTTCCTGTCTTTGCTGTCCATTATATACCAACCAATCTTTTATACTAGCCCTAGGACTAGAGATAATCTGACTTTATCTTCTTTCAATATGGCATTAATTTTCACTTGGAGGGGTGAAAGTGGTTAATTAAAATCAGGCACTTAAGGTAATAAGAAGGACAAAGTTGTGCCTTAGGGAAAAACATAAGGGTTTAATTTTCCTGGAATTTTCTAGATGATTTTGAGGTCAGCAACAAGTACAGGGCAGTGCAAATGCATGAGGTGAAGACCTCAGCTCAGAACCCAGAGCCAGAAAAATCTACTGGTTCAAACCATGGCCTTCACACTGAGCTACATCCCCAAACTTTTTTTAAAATTTTGAGACAGAGTCTCACTAAGTCATTGAATTGCCCAAGCTAGGCTTCAGCTTGTAATCTTCTTGTCTCACCTTGTTGGAGTGCTGGGAATAGAGGCATGCACCACTATGTCAAGAGTTCTCAGTATCAAACCATAATTCCTCCTGGAGTTCCTGGCAGTCTACCACTCCCATCTCCTCCTGCATCCTCAGAGATCTCTTTCCATCATTCACTGCCCTAACTTCTGAATCTTCACCACTTCCCTCTCTTATGGTTCTTTCTATTTTGCACAATATGCTAAGACCTCTCATCATTCAAGAAACAGTTCTTCAATCTTGCCTCACTTTTTGCAGCCTCTCATTTTTTTCTAACTAAATTTTTGAATGAATAGTCTGATTCATACTCTTCACTTCCTCTTTCCATACTTATTCCTCAACACACTGCAATCTGATACCATATCTCGGGTAGGATCTCTCCTACCCCTGTTTGTGCCTCAGTCACAAAATTTATCAACCTACTGTAACTATTACTAGATCTAAGCACCTCAAAAAAGGAGGTACTTGCCCTACTTATACATGTGGTCCCAGAGCTAGCACAGTGCTTGACTGATAGGAGGTGCTCAATAAACGAATTATGTCACAAACACTTACTGAACACCTACTAGGAACCAAGCACTATATCGGCTCTGTTAGAATCCACATACTTGGGCTCTAATCCATCAGAACATCTGTATTCAAGTACCCTTATTCAGACAGAGACTTTCTCCCCTTAGTGAATATTAAGTTACTACATTTGGTTAAGTCACATAATCCCTGGTCTGTGCTTGGCCACACTCAACAGTCATTCAAATTTGTTGAATGAATGTCTAATAGATGTCAACAAACACAAGAGGACTAATTATGAGCTGCCATTAAAAAGGGCCACGGAGGGACCTGTTCTGGAGTTGATTACTCACAGAGAGTTTTTCAGGCTTTCAGAGTTATTCCGAATAGTTCTACCCAGTGACATTAATTTGTAACTCTATCTCAAAATAGCTGAAAATTTTGCTACTCTTGTTTGTGACTTTTTCTTTTCTTGTATCTTCAACTTTTCCCCCTCTTTCTAGGCTTCCCCTATACCTCTAAACAAGTGTATAAATCTCTTTTGGTCACAATATGAAGAAATATTCTAAGGCTTTGGTCATGGTTTACTGGTAGAGGGCTTGCTTAGCATGTGGAAGGCTCTGGGTTCCATCCCCAGCACAGCAATACTTTTTTTCAGTACTTGAGATTGAACTGAGGGCCTTAGCACTCAGCTACATTCCCAGTCCCCCTTTCAGTTTTTTTTGAGACAAACACTTGCTAAATTGCTAAGTTTCCCAGGCTGGGCTAGAACTTGCAATCTTCCTGCCTTAGTATCCAAGAGTGCGAAGATTTCAGGCCTGCATCAATTCATTTTGCTAAAAATATTTTATGTACAAAGAAATACATGAATTATACACAATCTCTTGACACCAAAGTCCCACTTTCATGTCCTTCCTTTCTCCACTGATCATTTGCAAGAGTACTTTACACTTGCAGACTCCATTTGTTCTTCCCATTGACTTCCACACAAAGTGGTCAGAATGGACAGGATAACCATGTGTCTTGGTACATGCATGCAATACTAGCACTATGGGAGGCTGAAGCAGGAAGAACACACATTCAAGACCAGCCTGGGCAACTTAACTATTTAATGAGACCCTATCTCAAAAGAGGTGGAGCTGAGGATGTTGAAAGCCCTGAGTTCAGTCTCCAGTAACATCACCATCAAAAACCAACAAATAAACAAACAACAAATGACAGGATATAGATTAGAATGATCAGAAAAGACCTTCATGAAAAATTAAGGGTATAGGACACGGAATATTTTGTGATCAAAGTACAGGAGATGAAAATGTATTGGGGGATATGACATTTTTTTGTTTGTTTTTAACAGAAAGAGAGGTTTATTTTGGCTTCTATCTGTTTTTAACCTGTTTTATAAACTACTTTTTGTAATGGTGGATACACTGCATCAACTTGAGAAGTTTAGAAGCTTAACTAAGTATAGAGAACATGCCCTAGGGCAGCTGTTTATCGTTTAGGATGTTGCAATGGTTGATACATTGTGTCAATTGGAGAAGTTTAGAAGTTTAACTAAGCGACTGAGCAGGGTACCAGGGTCCTCATTTTGGAAACATCTTGAGCCTGTGCAAAAGGAAGGCTTGGAGATGATGTGAGTGCTACACCTGCCCCAGGATGGGCAGCCTGCATACAATGTAAGAGAGGAAAAGAGGCTTGTTCCCTGCTTTTGTTGCTTTTGCTGTCTTTTGTTGCCTTGAACTGTTGCCCCTCAGCCATATCACCCTGCATTGGATTATGGACTGAAACCTCCACAAACTGTGAGCTAAATAAACCTTTCCTCTCTTAATGTTGGGTACTGGATATTTTGTCTCAGAAATGAGAGAGATGTAACTAGGATACTTTTTTTGAAGTTTTGAAGTAAGTTACATGTAGTATGATATACAGTTAAACAGGTACAAAATGAAAATCTGTATTCTCACTCCTACCAGGTTTCCCTTTCTGGAGGCAATCATTATTAAAAGTTTCTTGTGTGTACTTCCCGGGATACTGCATGCATCTACAAATATTTACATATATGGAGACTGTACTCATTATCTTAGAAGATAACAGGAAGTGCCATATGCAGGGGAATTTACAGGCACAGGGGAGATGCTAAAGAATTAGAGAATATCATCCTCCCTCCATATAGTCCAATTATATTTACACAAATTCTACTTCTTGCCACCTTCTTAAGGTCCTCATTACATCTCAATTGAAAAATTGGAATAACTCATTTGTTAGGAGGGGTTGTTAAGTACATTAGTTAAAATTAAACAAGCTTTGTAATAATTAGCAAGTACTCACCAAATAGTACTTTTCCTTTCCCCAATATTTCCCTACTAAACTATCACCCTTAACCATTCTCCACATTACAGATTTTATTCATCAAAATGATGAAGAATTCTTGAAATTTTTCTGTTTACCCTGCATTCATCTCAACAATAGCATCACAATATAAACCGTACTTGAATTCTGAGGAAACACATTAGAAATTTTCACCGATAGCCATCCCAAAGGAAAATCACTCTCAGTGCCTCACAAATATATTGTCTTTACAATCTAGGGTAATTTCACTGATACTTCAGGGTTAAGAAGGTCTTCAACTAACTTGACTCTCAAATAACTTTTTTTTGAGACAGGGTCTTTCTGTGTAGTTCAGGCCAGTCTTAATGACAAAGGCACTGTGTAGTCCAGATTGACCTCGAATTTGCTTCCATCTTCCTGTCTTAACATCTCAAGTACTGGGATTACAGGAGTAAACCACCAGTGGACCCAATTTAAATTTCTTTATTTTCAACTTGATTTATATTTGTATAAATTTTAGCAAAATTTAAATTTTTTATTTAAGCAAAGAAAAAAGACATATATAACAAAGACAACAAGCAAAAGAGACAAACAAATGACTAGAGTAAATGCACAACAGTATCATTGCAGGTTTACAAAACAGGATGATAGAAAAATGGTTGCAATATTGCGTATCATTATCTTTAAAATGATTACTTACATTAACAGATATAGACATGTAAAATTGACCTAATCATATGAGTATTAATTGTTCTTTGTCAATAACGAATACATTCAGCAGTGTGTTTGTTTTAGTTATCCTACATATACATATATACAGATTTATATCTTTTCCTTTTACCTTTTCTCTTTCCCCCTTTTCCCTTCCCAATTACTTTTGCTCTTCGAGCTGCTTTTTGCCCTTACATAGTATTTATTACAGATTTTGGATCATATATACATTTTCAGTTTCTTACACTATGGAGACAGTACAGTATTTACACATGTGGGTTTGATTTATCTCACTTATGAGTATGGTCTCAAGTCGTGTCCATTTACTTATAAAAGTCTCAATGCAATCTTTCTTCATAGCTGAGTAGTACTCCATTGTATAAAAATATCAAATATTTTTATCCATTCTTTGATTGATGGGCACTCGGGTTGTTTCCAAGATCTGGCTATTGCAAATTGAGTTGCTATAAACATGGGTGCACAGATATCACTGTGGTATGATGTTTTCAATTCTTCTGGGAAAATGCCCAGAAGTGGGATAGCTGGGTTAAATGGGATCTCTAATCCTAGCTTCTTGAGGAATCTCCACACTGATTTCCACAATGGTTGCACCAGGTTACACTCCCACCAACAGTGGAGAAGAGTTTCTTTTTCCCCACAGCCCCTCCATCATTTGTTGTTGCTTGATTTTTTAATCTTGGCCATTCTTTCTGGAGTGAGATGGAATCTCAGTGTTTTAATTTGCATTTCCCCCCAAAAGACCATTGATGTTGAACATTTTTTCATGGATTTATTTGTCATTTGTGTTTCTTTCTCTGAGAAGTGTGTATTCATCTCAGATGCCCATTTTTGGACTGGGTCCTTGAATTTTAGGGGCCTCATTTCCTTTAATTCTTTATATGTTTTAGATAGAAGTCCTTTATCTGATGGACAATTGACTAAGATATTTTCCCAGTTCATGGGCTTTCTTTTCACTCTGTTGGAGATATTCTTTGACATGCAAAAACTTTTTAGGAAGATGAGATCCCAGTTGTTGATTCTGGGAAGTGTTTCCCGTGTGTATTGGGTGATAATACAGTGTACCCCAAGTCCTCATATAATTTTGATGGGGCTGAGTTATTGGTTTGTTATTGGTTTGTTGATTGACAATGTGAGCGCTGTGCCCGCCCAGGGGTGGAGCTGACATACAGCATAAAGGAAGGCGGGTCTTCCTCTTGTTTGCTTCCTCTTCTGCCTCTCTCTCACCAGCATGGCTTGTGCCTTGCAGCTTGCAGCCACCATGAACAGCAGGCCCGCCATGCCACGCTATCTTGGAGCCAACTAACGGACTGAAACTCCCGAGAAACTGTAAGAATAAACCTTTCCTTCCCTAACTTTGGGCGTCAGGTATTTTGTCTTGGCAACGAGCGAAAAGTAACTAAGACACCGTGCAATTTGATTTTTGTTCATGAACTCTCTGCCTACTCCTATGTCATCAAGATTTTTACCTACTCTGTCTTCTAGTAAGTTTAGTGTCTCTGTTTTTATATTCAGATCTTTGATCCATTTTGACTTTAGTGCATGGTGATAGACATGGATCTAGTTTTAGTTTACGGCATACAAAAAGTCAGTTTTTCCAGCACCATTTGTTAAAGAGGCTGTCTTTCTTCCAAAGTACATGTTTGGACCCTTTGTCAAAGATGAGTTGGCTAAGTGTGTTTGTAGTTGTGGCTGTATCTTCTAATCTATTCCATTGATCTTCAGGTCTGTTTTGATTCCAGTACCATGCTGATTTTATTACAGTAGCTTTATAAAAGCTATATATCATAAACCAACAGCCAACATCTTACTAAATGGAGAAAAACTGAAACCTTTCAACCTAAAATCAGGAACAAGACAAGGAAGTCCATTATCACCACTCCTATTCAATATCGTTCTGGAAATATTAGCCAGAGCAATTAGACAAGAGAAAGAAATAAAGGGAATAAGGATAGGAAAGGAAGACGTGAAATTATCATTATTTGCAGACGATATGATACTCTACATAGAAGACCCCCGAAAATCCATTAGAAGACTTCTAGAAGTAATAACCAAATTCAGTAATGTAGCTGGATACAAAGTGAACACTCAAAAATCAATAGCATTCCTGTACACAAACAACAAAGTCACTGATAGAGAAATAAAGGAAATCACACCCTTCACTATAACATCCAAAAAAATGAAATACTTAGGAATCAATCTAACAAGAGAAGTAAAAGATCTGTACAGTGAAAATTACATTACTCTAAAGAAGGAAATCGAAGAAGATTTCAGAAAATGGAAAGATAGTCCCTGTTCATGGATAGGAAGAACAAACATCATGAAAATGGCCATTCTCCCAAAATTATTATACAGATTTAATGCAATCCCAATAAAAATACCGCTTCCCTACCTCACAGAGGTAGAGAAAGCTTTCCTGAAATTCATCTGGAAGCAGAAAAGACCTAGAATAGCAAAGGCAATTCTGGGCAACAAAGGGAAGGCAGGAGGCATCACAATCCCTGACTTGAAACTATACTACAAAGCTACTGTAATAAAATTTAATTTTCATCATACATGCCTATATAATTTGCTTTCTTTTCATTGAATAATAAATATTTTCCCATGTCATTAGCTGTTCTTTAAAAGCATTTTAGTGATTTTCTAAGTCTCTCATCCATTTTCCATCTATAATACATTTATTACCCACTTATTAGATATACCTATGTTGATTTCCATTTTTGGTTTTTACTCAAATAATGCTATTGAAGGAACATAAATCATGTTAATCTCTATTTCCTCAGGAGACATGGTCAGAAGCTAAGTTTTCAAACCCTGTGAAATTATCATTTTTAGAGGTGTTGATACAAACCTTCAAAGTTCTTCAGTACAGATTAGATCTATGGCAGTATAGAAGAATGATCATCTCAACATACTCTGACCAGCCTAGGGTATTAAACATTTTGTTTTCTAGTATGACAGGCAACAATAATCACATGACATTGCAACTTTAATTTGAAATTGCGTGGTTCTGTTTAAAGATGTATGTTTCCATTTAAAGGTACCTCATGAAACCAGATGTGTGCCTATAATCCCAATACTCTTGAACACTGAGTAGGAAGGTCACAAGTTTGAGCCTAGCCTGGACCACTTAGTGATTTAAGAAGAACCTCTCTCAACAAAAACAAGAAAGACTGGGGATGCAGCTCAGTGTCAAGACTCTGGACTCAATTCTCAGTGACACAAAATAAAAGCCAATAAAAAATTAAAGATACCTCATTTAATGTATATTGTTGGATCAGTAATATTGAAATCATGGTTTAAAGTGCTATAAATCATGCCTAAAGCTTACATAACACTTGTAGTTTCTCTGTAACACATATCACTGACTTTGTGAGCTGGGAAACACTGGGTAGCACTACACTTTAGAGACCATGTTCAGGAAAGTCAACAAAAATGTGGAAAAGTGGCATGAAACAGCAGCAGGAAATGGTTACTTCTTTATAATGTAATAGCTGAAATGAACATTTACAGCTGGAGCCAAGAGCAGTCTTCCAAACACTCTAGGAGGCTGAAGCAGGTGAATCTCAGGTTTGAGTCAAGCCTGTGCAACTTAGCAGTGTCTTGAGATACTGTCTGCAAACAAAAAAGAAATGACTGGTAATGTAGCTCAATATGAAGGACTTGGATTCAATCCCCAGCACCACACACACACACACTCACACACACAAAAAGAAGAGAATAAAAGAAAGAAAAGGAAAGGGCAGGAAAGGAGAAAGGAAAGGAAAGAAAAAAGAGAAGAGCCAAGAAAGAAAAGAAAAGAGAGAAGAGAAGAGAAGAAGACAGGAAAGTACAAGACAGGACAGAACAGGACAGGACACAATAAGGCAGAACAGGACAGGACAGGATAGAAAAGAAAAAAAAGATTAAGGCAGAGCAAGGCTAGGAATGTTCTGCCACTGTTCATGTATTGTCAAATGACTATGAAAATGATATAAGCACTTGGCTTTACAAATAAAATGTGCTGGGTAGGCAAATTTGTAAACATGCAATGCATGTATGAAGACAGACTATATTTATCATATCATAATGAAAATCATATTTCATTTTTCATTTGTATTTTACTTTGGTTCCACTTTTTTCTGATTTTCAGTTTTTAATTTTTATTTTCTTATTTTTTATTTTAAAGGGTTACAAATATATAACCCTTTAAAATGTTTTTATTAGTACATGTTTTCATGGAGGGGTGTTGCTACATGTATATAACACATTTTAATTCTTCTTCTCTTTCACAAAAAAGAAGGAAAAATGGAAACAAAGCTTCTGTAAATAATGTGAGGGAGAGGGGTGAAAGGGGAGAGGGGAATGGGAAAAAATGAATTAAGATATATCATGTATAGGTACAAATTCCCTATGATGAATGTGATCATTATGTATACCTACAATGTATCAATAAACAATGTTTTAAAAAATCTTTTTTCCTTACTCTTCTCCACCTTACCTACTCCTTCCAATTATTGGTCTCCTTTCCATGTGCAAAAGCTCTCTATTTTTTATTTTCAATGTTTTCTTATTCAACTGTTTGTTTCCACTGCCTTTCCTTTCCCCTCCCTCCATCTCTTTCTCCCCTACCCTTTGAAAAACACTTTCTTTCTTCCTATGTATGTATCTTTCATTTGATGAAAGAGACAGACACAGAGACAGAGATGGAGTTTCTCATATAAGAGAAACCATGCGATTTTGAAGCTCATGTATCTGACTTATTTCACTTAACAGTATGGCCTCAAGATGCATCCATTTACCTAAGAATGTCTTTTGTATATGTTTCTTTGTAGCAGAGTAGTACTCCAGTGTATATATCACATATTACTTAAGTCCATCCAGAGAAGAAATAATGTATCCATTTACATTTTCTTCTATTTTTTAAAACTCTTTAGTATTCTTCAAAAATCTCCTTAATACTCCTGAAATTTATCTCATGGTTGGTGTATCTAATCACTTGGGGAGGTAACAAACTACAATCAGCAATCACCTTTGAGCAGTGTATAATTGCTGCCAGTGAAGTGCCAAGTAGGGCCCTTCCAGAGTACCTAAGAAACTTACAAATAATGGCAAAAGAAGAGAAAGATTCTTGCCTTTCTCTTTAAATCCAAGTGATGAATATCAAGAGATGAGAAGAAGCTGGTAATATCCCACAATCACCTTCGTGACTGCATTCCTCAGTGAAGCAAGGCACCATGGGTCTGGAAACCTAGTCACTGCCAGGGACGAGACGAGTAGGATATAGTTTTCTCTTTGCCACAGGAAAGTATTAGAGTATTGTCAAGGACAACCTGCATTAGAATCATCTGAACTGTTCATCAGAACAAAAATAACTGGGTTTCACTGAAGACCTATGAATCAGAGTATCAGTGACTGAGCGTTCAGAATCTTCATTTTTATTCAGGTTTAAAAAATTGTGATAAAATACACATAATATAAAGTTTACAATTTTAACCTTTTAAGTGTGCATTTCTGTGGCATTAAGTACATTCACAGTGTTGTACAACTATCACCATCACATATCCCCAGAACCTTTTTGCCTTCCCAAACTGAAACTCCAGACCCAAATAAACTCCAGAGCCTTCAAATACTAACTTCCCATCCTTCTTCCTATTCCTCACTTCCACTTTAAATCCAAGTACTGAATATCGACTACTACTCTTTTTCTCTAGGAATTTGATGATTCTATGTAGATCCTATAAATAGAATCATGTAATATTTGTCCTTTTGGATAACATCAGGCTTTTAAATGGAGCAAACTGTAGGTGCTAAAGCATATCTCTGCCTATGTAAAATCTTCAATCACTTATTATTTTAGTAAACCTAAGTGTGGTCCAGAGACCTCAAGGGGTTCCTTTCAGGGGGTCCAGGATCAAAATAACAAAATACTAAGAATGCTAAGAAGACAGAATGACAAAATCCTAAGAAGTGCTCACTTTCTCATGAGTGGAATTTTGCAGAGGCTACATGGCAAAAGTCTCAATGAGGAGAAATAATACTGCTGTCTTTTATGAAATAAAAAAGAAAAACTAAAGACAACTTCAAAAAGTTAAACACAAGGAAGAAACTGTTCAAAAGAAAAGACAAACTGATTCACGTACTGTGGGGGAGAGAACCAGGGGCTTCACAAGGATGTGATCCCCAGCCTGGAAACCAGCGCCATGTGCGGGCTGCTGCTTGAGTGGGGACAGCCACACCCAAGCCTCTCTCTGGGAGTCTGTGCCATTCAGGGACTGCGGGGGAGGGTCAAAAGAGCCAGGTCTCACCAGGAAGCAATACCAGCCACCACGAAACCATATCATTTTCATTGTTTTGTTGGGTTGGGTTTTATTCCCTTTTGTTTTGTTTGATTATGTTAAATCTGATGGCATGAGCAGCTATTTGAAAGATAACAAAACATATTATGGTAGCCATTTTGAATTTACTAGTGGCTTGTTTTGAAGTACTTTATTGCATTCACTGTTTTAGTTCTATTGTTTCTATTCTGTTCTGTTCTGTTCTATTTTTACTATACCTGAAAGTATTTGCAGCTATTTTGAAGACAAAAAAAGGCATTAACTATTGTTGGTTTCATAAGGTTTTGAAGTCCTGTATCACTTATGCTGGTTTATTTTTGATTGGTTTTATTCTGTTTTATTTTCCTTGGTTTTATCCTCTTTAAAATAAAATAAAATAAAATAAGAAAAGACAAACTGTGATGGGGGAAGAGGAAAGGTAGAAAGGGAAAAAGAAAAAATATATGCATACACAAGATAGTTAAGATAATTATACAGCTAGTTTCTCTTGGTTCATTAAGAAAAAGGTTTGTGCTAATATTGTTTGGGCAAGATATCATGCCTGTATCTTGTACTCTGAATAACTACTATGAAGACAACAAAATGCAATGCATTGATTATTGTAATTGTCCTACTATCCTGTTTTGAAAATCTGTTTCATTGTTATTTTTATCTATTTTCTATTTAAAATTTTTTAAAAAGTTAAACACAGCTAGTTTTAAAAACACAATGATTTTCCCATTAAAAGACATATTTTATATTAACAAACATATTTTGGGCTTACTGCTATTTTTACTAAATTTCTAAATTCATTTTATATCCTAACATGACAGGTACCAATAGATACAAACTGCACAAACAAAAACTTTTGAGAATCCAGAAAAAATTTTAAGAGTATATGATTCTAAAAGAAAATTGGAGAATTACCACATTATGTTAAACTTCTCCACAATAAAGGGTACACAGAGTGGCCCAGAATCAACATTTTAAGAAGTTTTCCAAGTGAAGCTTATGCACAGTAGGGTTTAAGATTCACTGCCACATACAATCCCTATTTCACAATGATTAGGGATGAATAATATGGCCCAGCAGTAGCCCCTAGTAAAAGGTGATTTCATTAACAATACATGATCCAGTGGTGCTGAGGTAGGATAGAAGATCAATCAATATATCGGTCCATCTGTATCCCCCCAAGCACAGTGCATCACTCCCTTGAGGGCCCCCACTCTATTTTGTCTGACCATATACTTTTTTAACTCTAGTTAAAGAAAATATGTTATGCCTTTTACTGTTGCACCCTGAAATTCTTTTTCTGTGACAATAATCAGGAACCTACTCTAATTGGGTGTCATGACACACGCCCTAGCATCCCAGCACTCTGGGGGCTGAAGCAGCAGAATCACAAGTTTGAGCCCAGCCTGGGAAACTTAATGAGACCCTGTACCAAACCTTAAAAATTGGGCCAGGGAGATTTAGGCTGGGGTAGTATCACAATGTAAAGGCCCTGGTTTCAATCCATAGTACAAAAAATAAATAGTAAAAAAATTAAAAACTCAAACAAAACAACTGCTGAGTGGGCTGAGATGTAGTCCCAATCTTTCCTTTTCGGGGAATTTCTTAGAGTCCGTCCAGTGAAAAGATGCAAAAATTGAAAATGAACTATGGAAACATTAGCCCACACAAGAAAAGAACAGTATCCACAATGAAGGAGATGATTATCCTGCTCTAACTACACCCCATACTAGTGGTTTTACATTTATCTTTAGAACACTACATATTAAGAGTGACAAGACCAAGTCAGGCCAGGTGGCACACGCCTGTAGTCCCAGTACTCTGGAGGTTGAAGCTGATGTGGAGGCAGGAAGATAGAAACTTCGAGGCCAACTTGGGGCACGTAGAGAATTCAAAACCATCCTGAAGCACATATTGAGCCCTTGTCTCAGCCTCCCTACCAAAGTAGTAAAATCAGTATATGAAATATCCTCAAAGAATCACTCCTTTCAACTGATCAAGAGGTTGAAATTCAAGACAAATAATGTCTAGTGATGTCAAATTTAGACAGCTGAATAACTTATAAAACATGACTTTCAACCTCATATAACCTAAGGCATGTCATGTGGAAAAAATTTCTCTGCCTAGACAATGCTATCCATACATACTGCTTTATATAACTCTCCTTTGGCTATTAGTTCTCAAATCTCTATCTTCATCCAGGTAGGGTCATTCTTCTAATTTTTAGCTCTCCCTGGCTCTATCTACATGGACTTTCCACAGGCACCTCATGTTCCACAGTGCTAAAATCAAACTATTATTCTCAATTTTATGAATAAAAAATCTGAAGCTTAGAGAAGTTAAAGAACTTCACCTTTGTTTCAGGAAAGAAACCCAGTATGACTGACGCTAAATTTCACGTTCTTTCTGTTCACGCTACATTCATTTCTATAACAATAGGAAAAATACTACACCATTATATATTCATTTTGTAAGTCTAAAACAAAGTACCAAGTTTCACAGGGAAATTAGCCTTTTTTGAAAAAAAAATCTGCTCTAAAAAGTTGTAACCCTCAAATTTCTATGATATAGTTAAAAAAGAAATTATTGGCACTACGAAGCACAAAGAAGCTAAAAGTCCTTTCTCTCATCCATAGTTTCCTGCTCTTTTAAAAAGAAGACTTCTATATTCTCTTACAGATGTGCCATTTCCAAGAGTCTATGGAAGACAGTGTTCCATATAAGGTACAGACATTGTGAATAAACACTCATACCATTTAGCCTATGTAATAGCTCAGCTGTTTTCCAACACCATCCTTCAGGACATGCTGGACTACAGACTGATCATATATCTTCATGATATTCTCATCTACTCTAGGCACCCAGCCCAGCATGACACACTTGTCTACACAGTCCTGCCTTGTCTCTGGCAATACCATTGCTTTACTCAACTGGAGGACTGATCAGGTAAAAGCAAAATTCCTGTGGTATACTTCCCTGGGGAGGCTTCTGATGTGTTTCCCCCCAGGTAAACTACTAACTGCATGAGCTTGGACAAGTCACTTAACCTTTCTAAGCCTCATTTTTCTTATCTGTTAAAAATATTAAGAATGTAATTCACCAAATTGTTGTGAAAATTAAGAAATAATATATGTAAAAGCAGCAGTAAGCATATATACTGGGTGTTTGTTAAATATGTCCTGCCTTCACCACCAGACCAATGTATCCTTGGATTTACTAATTATTACCAAGGCTCACATTTTACCTCTCCTTTCTGATCAACCAAAGACTACTCAAGAAATACCTATGGTGATTCTCAGTCTTCAGAACTATACAAATTAGGCTGTATATGAGGTTAGATAGCAAACTCAAGTCACTAATATGTAGTCATCCAGCTTCTGCTTAGATACTTCCCTTAATGTGGAGTTCATTCCTTTCCTACACTCCTGTTTCACCTTCAGTCAGTTTTACTGCAACTTCCCTCCACTAATCCTAATTTTGTTCCTAGGGGTCAAAACATACAGATAACCATCCTTTTTCTCATTACAAGCTGAAAGACATTGAAGCACAGCAATCATGTCCCATTTCATCCTCTAGGCTAGAGTTTGCTTTTTTAAATTCTGTTTTACCTTTGTCTTTCTTTAAAAGTCAACTGCCATAACAGAGCACAGGAGTTGATTGAGGTGTGGTAACTATAAATTCAGAAAAGAGTAAAATAATCACCTCCTGCATTCTAGACTCTATGCTATCCTTGGTGCAACCTAACTTCCCACTAACATTTTTGACAGCCACATTAAACACGTACCCATCCTATAGAGTTGCTAATTTTAAAGTTTTTGTTTGTTTATGAAACTAGTACTAGATGCCATATTTACTCTTATTAAGTTTATTTTGTTGTTTATGGGCCATCTTTGTAGTCTGGTGAACTCTTCTTAGATTCCCGATTCTTTCCAGCATATTGTTTCCTCTCCCATTGCAGTTCTAACACTTGATTAGCAAATTTTGCTACATCTCCAGTGAAGACATTAATTAAAATGTTGAAACCAAGATAGAAACAGGTACAGAGTCCTACAGTCTACCATCAGGAACATTTTTTTCCAGTGGTAAAACTCAACCTTTTTGCTACCTCAATATATCTACAGAGCTTGCAACCACCCATTCACATCAGTTAGAACTGACAAAAACATTAGAGGTGTCCAAGGTGATGATATGAAGGTTTCCTAAGTGGGAAATTAAAATGAAGGCTAAGAGCTTTGTGCTTTGAAAAATCTCTTGTCCAAAGGAATCTGATAAATTCTGTAGCAAATATAGCCTCCTCTTCCACACTTGGGAAGAACTGGTGCTCCAGGAAAACAAAGTCAATAATTAATATCCTTTGTAAATGGCTGCCTCAATTACAGATGAGTGTTTCATGAGGATTAAATGAACTACTAATCCTGACAGAATTAGTAATGCAGAGTTTATAGGGTTTTATGAGGATTAAGTGATTAATGTACATAAAATATTTAACACAATGCCTGTCACATAGTAAGTGCTCAATAAAATTAGTACTTAAAAAATTTCAGAATTCAGCTAAAGGAACAATGCTCAAGTTCATATTTTGTCTATCTTGTTCACTAGGATGTTTTAAAAATAAGTCTTTGTCATGCTCCTTGCTGCAATTTAAGTATATTGTAACCATAATAGACCTGTGTCGACTAATCACATAACTGTCAAAAAGGTCATGTTTCCCAGCCCATCAAAGTGAATACAAGGCACAGCTTCCCAACTGTGGGTACAGTGGCCAAAATACATTGAAGTTTAATTTTTCAAGCTGAGGGTTTACTGCATGATCTTGCACCAATCCCCATCAACTATGAAAGACAGAATCAGCTTGTCCACATTCTTGAAGGCCCACATCATTGCCCTTTCTGTTGCTCCTTTACCTGATCCTACTCCTTACAGGGAAGGTAACAGAGTTCAGGTGAGGCACCCCAGGGTGTCTTGCAATAAGATAATTCCAACATATTTATACCCTGCCATGTTCACACCAATGTCTCTGGCATGACTCCCCCCGCAACACACACACTCATTTCATCCCGCACTCTGGGTTGCTGTGGTTTACAATGCTGCATACCACATCTCAGAACTTCTGATAGCCACAAGTCCAAAGTACAGTAGAGCAAGAACTGAATGCAGAATCAGAGCAGTCTGCATGTTTGCAATAGTGAATGATATTTTATACTGTGTATTTTTGTAAGTTCTACTTTAGTGATATTATTATAAAAACAACAACTGTTCACATCTCTATTGTGCATTATAGTTTATAAAGTTCTTCAATGAACAATTTAACATTTACTCCTCAAGATTGTTCAATAACTTCATTTGGGGGAAACTGCTGAAAAATGTAAAAAAAAAAGGTCTTTATCAAGTAAAATAGTTTACTGTTCCCATACACATACACAAAAATAATTGCTAGTACACAATCCAGTTTAATGAAGCAAAAATGTTGAATGGCGGCTACTTCATACCACAATGCATTAACCTCAAAGTTCTTACCTTGTAGGGCAGATGATAATTTTATTTTACAAATAAGGAAAACAAGTCTCTTGGAGGTTACATAATTTGTTCAGGTACATATAGCAACTAGCAGAGTCAGGAATCAAATTCTGTATTGCCTGATTGCCAATCTGAATTTTTACTCTCTAAACATTTGGAATTACTATTCAACTGCTCTGACTAAAATGGCTGCCATTCTCCCTTTCAAAAACTAGGCAGTGACTAACCGAAGCCACCTTCCTAAAAGACATCTTTCATCTCACCAGCTCCTAAGCCAACTACGTTCACAAAAGGATCAGTTTTCCTTCTAGGAAGCCAATTTTCTATTCCATTCCATGAAACTTTTCCTTTTTAACCTCACAGGTAAACAGTCACAGAGCCTCATTAATCTACAGAAAAAATATGAAGACACACTGCACCAAACACAGCTCCAACCCTACCTTCAATCTTGCAGCATTATGTCACATGTCATCAAAGCATCTGGTCTGCCCACTGTCTCAATATAGAGTTTACACAAACTAGAAATACTGCAGTTTATGAAAAATTCATTTTTCATCTCTCATGTTTTTCAGCCCCTACCCTTCACACTGCAGTCCCACCAAGAACAGAAACACAGTCAACAGGGAGAGATCCAGACATCACAGTCCAATCTCCACATCAGGCTGCAAACCAAGAAGATAGATAACCAGTACCATGGAGAAGAGACTAGATACTAAACTTAACCCTAACTCTAACCTGCTCCTGCACATCTCTAAAAATTTGTAAAGCAAACCCCTCAACTCAATTCTAATTAATTGATTCATTCACTTTATGACCCATGTGTTCCAGTTAGCTCATTTCTAACTTGCCATTGCCTCCTACTAACTTAAGTAGGATTCCTAAATAACTGCACAGTATTGTGATCATCCCCAATTAGAGGGGTGAGAAGGATATCGCTCTTGGCTTGGAATTTTATCAGTTTCAGCCTTAGATGAGACCAGACCCAACAAATGGCCCCAGGAGCTGGCTTGCAGAGTCACAAATCACTGGGGTCACAGACAATCCAGTCTCAGCTCCAGCCAGATGAGGTAACTGGGTAGTGTCACCACACATACTTCCCAGACAATCCAAGGCAGACACCCAAATCCTGCATTACCTCCTCAAAATTATCTCTCACCTCTCAGAAAATTTTTTAAATGGGTATAACTAACCTCCTTTGAACCTTCCCTGATCCAACCCTGACTCCTGTATTTTCATACCTCCTTATTTAATCTCTTTTCTTTCCTAGTTCTCAGCTCACTTTCAACTTCTGTAAGTACCTGGTTCCTTGCTTTGGCTTTAATCCAGCATAGTCTTCAGCCATCTTCCTGGGTTTATGGATCTCAGACTCCACCTCTGCAGAATTAGCTTACACTGGTCAAAATAGATTTCAACTGGTCAGATCTGATTTTTTTCCTTGTCAAAAAAAGATTTTAATTATCAACAGCAACTTCTGACCACTTAAAATCCATTTGGGCGAATTTTACATTACTGATACATTAATAAGTCACTGAAGGGATCAGGGTGAATCAAGAACAAGACGAAGCTGCTACAAATCTGCTTAGAAAACCTTGGACGTGCAAAAAAAAAAGGATCTAATGCTTAAGGACTATACCATTTGTGGTGGTGATCCTGGAGAGGAAATGAGAAAGAACCTAATAGCTGGAGAGGTAGGATCAAACCACTGTGGACCCCTGGGGAGGGCCTAAATGAAACTGATCCTCAATGACGCAGGATCAAATCATGGTTACAAGAAAGGAGCGGGGAGGATACCGATGTTTCACAGACAGGATCAAACCACTGACAGGTACAGAGGACTAAAGAGGGATGCATTTCTGTAAAGTGCTTTCAAACCACTCTGAGAAAAGATCAGACAAGAAGAGGAAAGATAAGAACATAAAGGGCCTAATAATCTGTGAAACAGGATTTCACTGTTGACAGAAAGGCGATGCTATTCTAAGAAGTAGGACCAAACCACTGTGGAAGAGAGGGGTGTTAAAGGAGCTCACATTTCTTAAAGCAAATTTAAATCCCTTACAGTGAAACAGGGCACAATGCTTTGTAAGACAGAATCAAACCCTGTCTTATGATTAGTAAATGGTGTTTATATATTATCTCATTTGCTCTTTATTCTGTTCTGATGGCTGAGTTAAACGTCTTTCCACAAAGGTCTCTGCAGAAACTCTCAGCTACTCCAGATGGTTGCTAGGAAACGGTGCAACAGCTGCTTGACAAACCTTGCTTTTTTGACATTAGCCCCTGAATTTTTGGAAGAGAAATAAGATGTGCACACATGGAAAACTGGGGAGTAAACTAAGATAGTATCATCAAATGCTAGGTGGGTAGGGATGAAAGACAAAAAGACTTTCAAAAATAAAAAGGAGAAAATGATTGGGAAATGATTATCAGATGAAAGAAGCAACATTGACAAAAGCACAGTCCTATAGATAAGGTTTACCTTTCGGTCCTCTCGTGCCACCCTTAACTAGTGATGCTTGAATACATTTTTCAAAAAAGTATTAGTCATAATTTTTTGGGCAACCTATGGCATTTTCCTGTAACTCTGGTCATTGTTTTTATATAGGTTAAAATTTCTCCCTCATATTTTCTGACCAGTAATATGAGTTTTGTCTTCTAAAGCAGGGATCAGCAAACTAGAGTTTACAGGCCATATCCAACCCACTGCCTATTTTTTGTGCAGACTGTGAGCTAAGAATAGTTTTTAAGTTTCTAAATGGTTGAAGAGAATCAAAAGAATAATATTTTGTGATACGTGAAAATTTATGTGAAATTTCAGTCCATGGGTAGTTTGGTTGGAATATAGGCATGTTCATCCATTTGCATGCTTTCCTGCCACCAAGGCAGAATTGAGTAGTTGTATTAAAGATACTATGACTCTAAAAATCTAAAATATTTACTATCTGGCCCATTTTAGATTAAATTTTCTGACTCCAGATCTAGAACAAAAAGAAATGAGTTTTCAATAAGTTTCTGCTTAAGTAAAACTGAAATGGAAATGATATAAAAAAAGTGAAGAGACTTCACATAGACTCCCACATTCTTAAGAGGAGAGAGGGTACTTATACCAAAATCCACAATAACTTCAAGTCCCTTCCGAGGGACTCCAAGGGAAAAAGTCAAGATTTAGCTTGTGTGGAAATCTAGAAGTCTCTAAGAACAATGAGGTAATACCCGGAAAGTAAGGTTGAGATCAGAATGAAAGGTCTTGAACACAAAATACAGTTGCTTGGCTATTGTGAAAGCAAAAGAAGAGCTGCCACTAGGATTCAGATTTGGGTAGCTTTAGGGTGACAAAAAGTGAAAGCCAAGATTGATATAGATGATTAATGCTTCCAGATATTATCCTAGCTCTATTCCAGCTCTGGACAAGTTGTACTTGTCTCAGAAGTTCATGTTATTCTGGTCATTCAGGTTCAAATCATGTAAACACAATGTGATTGGAGGCCAACACCCTGCAGTGAACCAAAGATGTTATGTCAGGTTAGTTTGAAAGGATTTCTACCTTGAGAACATAAAATAAGTCTGTCAATGGAGGCCAAGAAAAAATGGGCCAGGATGTCTTATTTTCCCCAGAAAGACCTTGAGCTCACAGAGGAAAGAGTTCATAACAGAGTTCTTTGTATTCTCATGGGCCCTGGTTTTTTGGTAAATACACTGGCCCAGTGATTTAGAAGTCCTTCAGTATAGGGAGGTGCTCACTTAGGGAGATGTCAGGAACTTTGGGAACTGTCACCTGTTTGGTTTTTTTTTTTTTCCTGCTCCAGGGATTGAACTCACAACCTTGTGCCTGCCAGGGCAGGTGCTTAAGCCACTGAGCCAAACTCCCAGCCCTGATTTTTTGAGGTAAGGTCGCACTATGTAGCTCAGGCTGGCCTTGCGCTTGCATTGTAGCTCAAGGCGGCCTTGAACTCATAACACTCCTCCTACTTCAACCTCCCAAGTTCTGGGGTTAAAGGCATGCGCCACCACACCCTGTTGGAACTGTCACCTGTTGCCACATGTTTACCTCTCTAAACTGGATAGCTTGGAAAAGGATGAGCCCTAGGAATATATTCTAGTCAGGACTGGACTACAGTGACCATGAAGAAATGGTCCTAGTGTCACAATGTCCCTGGCTTCTCATTATGTTGCCTTTATGAGGTCAGAGCTAAATCCCCTGGTCAGCAAGACAAAACCCATGGTTCTGGCTGCCAGGCATTCAGTCCCATTTTCCGTGGCCTCTGTTGATCCTGGACCCAAACTTCAGGCTGGACTCAATAGATTCAAGATGAAAATAGGCCCTTGGCCTCAAAGGGTGGCTTTTTGTAAAGTGATCTTTCCCCCAATGACCAAGGCAAATGCTTCTTGCCAGGGCAAAAAGCCAGCCAGCCGCTCCTGAACTTTGCTGGCCGGCACCAAGGTCCAGAGTAAATAGTACATAGACAGGTCTGCTATTTAGTTCTTTCTCATTCCTCAAACATCAGGTTTTCCTTCAGTGAAGCTAAACAATCAAATAGAACCTTAAATCATCCCTAGCCTCTAGGAAAAAGTCAAAGATCACCCATGGGCCTGAATTATAGAAATTTGCTACCACCCCCATCTACATCTATCCCCTTTGTCATCTGGAGAGTACTCAAGGTCACAAGTCTCCCTTGAGGGAGAAAAAGAAGGCATGCTGGAATAAACTATCAGTATGTTCTTCCTGGCTCAGAGGCCAAGATGAGAAGTTTTAAAAATGTGGAATCAATCAATCTTCCTGAATTAAGGTAGCGAGGCTCCCCTCATCAAGAGGGGGAGGGAGCAAGGGCCAGGTTGTACCTAAGAGGGACATGGAAGAGGAAAAGGAGAAAGGAGGAAAAAAAGAAAGAGGGCAAGGCCTAGCTTGCATAAAGGAAAGTACTTTTGATCTAACATACAGAAATCTCATCTGAGAGTGGAAAAAATCCTTAGTAGTAGCCAAGCTAGAAAATGGCACCACGCTGGTTATGAAGTTTTTTTTTTCTGTACATACAGAAACAATTTTTCCAAACTGTGTTCCTGATACTCAGGTCTTCCCCAATAATAATCACAGACATTTCACAACAATAATAGGTATCATGTGATTAGCACCAATTGTGTGGCTTGCAATGTTTGTTTACCAAAGTCTCCCAGAATGACAATCTGTGCTCATGGGTACTTCAAGATATTTTAAATTATTTGGTGTACATGGTGATGCACATCTGTAATCCCAGCACTAGGGAGGCCAAGTTTGGAGGATTTCCATGAATTTGATGCTAGCCTGATATTACACTAATTCAAGACTAAGGTAAACTACAAGGTCTTGAAAAAATCAAAACCAAAAAAAGAGATATTTTCAATGTTTGAGGGAAATACACATTGTTAACAACTACTGAGCACTTTACATGTAACTACTCAATAAACAGAAATGTTACATACTTCTTTGGGTTTGGGGCTGCTGTGGAAAAAAATTACTGAGACATAGGGTGCAGGGAACCAAAAACCTCTCGGAAAACTTCTCTATATATGTTACTTAGATACTTTTATGTAATCCTCAGATGCTATAAGGTATGTCTTAATATTGTTTACATTTCTAGAGAAACTAATGTTCTAAAAGATTAATTTGCCAATGCAAACATGTGAAATGTAAACCCAGTAGTGGAAGACTATAAGGACTGTGCTCTTAAACTATTTACAATATTGCTTTCCCATAATTCACTTTGCATATATTGCACGCACCCAATGTGAAGAATGCCTTGATAGGACACGGGACCTTTATGTCATGTAAATAGCGTTCCTATTATAGAGGCTCAGAATTTATTAGTCTCTAAATCACCACGCATACCATAGGGGGCATAGGGGAAAGGCTGTCACTTGAAAACAACCAAACAAGAAAACACACACAAACATGAAGCCAAATTCTGGCTTCCTTTCAAACTATTTTAACTTTTCAACTTCTATTTTTTATTTTTTATTTTAAAAAAGCAAAACAGAAAAAAAGTTAGAAGTAATACAGAATTTCAAAAAAAAGTAAGAAACCAATACAAGTCAATATATTGCATATTGTTATCCTAGAAGCAGTTGTGCAAGTTACAAGATCTAGGCATAAAAATGATCAGACAATGAAACAGTGACAACACAAACTATTCTTTCTGATGAACTAATAGAGAATTAGTAGTAGAGCTATCTATCTTGCTTACTTATAAATACATACATTTATATGTGTATATCTACAAACATATAATGTTTTCCTTTCTTCCATTTCTCCTTTCCCCTATCCCAGCTGTTCTTTAATTTTGAGCACTTTCATTCACTTTCCTTATTACAATATCTATTGTACATTTTGGATCTTATTACTCTTTCAGTTTTTTTAACTGTGATTTATTTTTTACACTAAGGAGACAATACGATATTTACAAATGTGAGTCTGATTTATTTCACTTATGAGTATAGTCTCAAATTGCCTCCATTTATCTATAAAAGCCTAAACATCATTTTTTATAGCTGAGTAATATTCCCTTGTATAAAAATACCACATCTTTTTCAACCATTCTGCAGTTAATGGGCATTTTGGTTGTTTCCAAGATTTAGCTATTACAAATTGTGCTGCTATAAACATGGGTGCACATATATCACTGTGACATGACACTTCCAATTTTTCTGGGAAAATACCCAGAAGGGGAATAGCTGGATTGAAAGGGATTTCCAATTCTAGTTTTTGACGAATCTCCATACTGATTTCCACAGTGGCCACACCAGTCTACCCTCCCACAAACAGTGGAGAAGGGTTCCTTTTTCCCCACAGCCCCGCCAACATTCGTTATCAGTTGACTTCTTCATGACAGCCATTCTTTCTGGAGTGAAATGGAATCTCAATGTTGTTTTAATTTACATTTCTCGAATGACCAGTGATGTTGAGCATCTCTTCATACATTTATCTGCCATTTGTATTTCTTCATCTGAGAGGTGTGTGTTCATCTCAGATGCCTATTTTTGGATAAGGTCTTTGAATTTGAGGGGCCTGATGTTTTTCAATTCTTTATATGTTCTGGATATAAGTGCTTTCTCTGAAGGACAGTTGGCTAAAATTCTTTCCCATTCTGTGAGCTTTCTGTTCACTTTATTGGTGATTTCTTTTGAAGGGCAAAAGCTTTGTAATGAAATGAGATCCCAGTTGTTGATACTTTGAAGTGCTTCCGGTGCAGTTTGCAATTTGTTCATGAATTGTTTGTCTACCCCTATGTTTTCAAGATTTTAACTATCTTGTCTTCCAGAAAATTTAGTGTATGTCTATGTGTATATATATATATATATATATATATATATATTTAGATTTTTGACCCATTTTGACTTTAGTTTAGTGCATGGTGATAGACATGGGTCTAGTTTCATTCTTTGGCATGTGGAAAGTCAATTTTTCCAGCACCATTTATTAAAGAGACTATCTTTCTTCCAATGAACATGTTTAGCCCCTTTGTCAAATATAAGGTGGCTAAGTGTATTTGTAGTTGTAGTTGCATCTTTTAATCTGTTCCATTGATCCTCAGGTCTATTTTTCTGTCAGTACCTTGCTGATTTTATAACTGCAGCTTTGTAGTACAATTTCAAGTCAATGACTGAGATGCCTCCTGTCTTGCTTTTGTTGCCTAGAATTGCCTTTGCTATTCTAGGTCTCTTCTGGTTCCAGATGAATTTTAGGAGTGTTTTCTCTAGATCTGTAAGGTGTGTTAATGGTATTTTGATTGCAATTGCATTAAATCTGTACAACAGTTTTGGGAGTATGGCCAGTTTTACAATGTTGGTTCTTCCTAACCAAGAGTAAGGGATATCTTTCCATTTTCTAACATCCTTTTAAATCTCCTGTTTTAGAGTACTTTAGTTTTCAGCTTATGGGTCTTTTACATTCTTCATTAGGGTGATTGCTAAGTGTTTCATTTTTTTGGATGCTACTGTAAAAGGTGTTATTTCAATAATTTCTCTCTTAGTGAGTTTGTTGTTTGTGTATAGGAATGCTGTTGATTTTTGAGTGTTGACTTTGTATCCAGCTACACTTCAGAATTTGTTTATTAGCTCTAGTAGCCTTTTGAAGGAATTTTCAGTGTCTTCTATGTAGAGAATCATGTGATCTGCAAATAGTGATAATTTAACTTCTTCCTTTCCTATCCTTATTCCTTTTATTTCTCTCTCTTGTCTGATTGCTCTGGCTAATGTTTCCAGAAATTTATTGAATAGGAGTGGTGACAGTGGACACCCTTGTCTTGTTCCTGATTTTAGAATGATAGCTTTCAATTTGTGTCCATTTAGTATAATGTTGGCTGTTGGTTTGTCATAGATGGCTTTTATCTGATTGCGGTAGATACCATCTATTCCAAGTTTCTGTAAGGTTTTTATCATGAACAAGTGTTGGACTTTATCAAAAGCTTTTTCTGTGTCTATTGAGATGTTCATGTGATTTTTGCCTTTGGTACTATTGATGTGATGTATTACATTTATTGATTTGCATATGTTAAACCATCCCTGCATTACTGAAATAAATCCCACTTGGTCATGATGTATAATCTTGATGATTTGCTGCATTCTATTTGCCAGTATTTTGTTGAGAATCTTTGCATTGAAGTTCATTAGGGAAATTGGCCTATAGTTCTCCTTTTTGATTGAGACTTTCTCTGGTTTTGGTATCAGAGTAATACTTGCCTCCAGGAATGAGTTAGGGAGGATTGCTTCCCTTTCAATTTCATTGAAGAGTTTGAGTCGTACTGGCATTAAATCTTCTCTAAAATTCTTTTGAAATTCAGCTGTAAATCCATCAGTACCTGGACTTTTCTTTGTTGGTAAATTTTTAATCACATTTTCAATTTCAGTAGTTAATGTTGGGTTATTCAAAATTGTTATATCTTTTTGACTCAGCTTTGGTAGTTCATATATTTCTAGGAATTTGTCCATTTCCTCTGTGTTTTCCACGCTATTTGAGTAAAGATTTTCAAAGTAGGTATTCAGGTCTTTTGAATTTCCATGGGATCTGTAGCAATTTCTCCCTTTCCATTCCTTATTGCATGAATTTGAGCTTTTTGTTTCTTTTTCTTGATAAGGTTGGCTAGAGATTTATCAGTTTTGTTTATTCTCTCAAAGAATCAGCTCTTTGATTCATTAATTCTTTGTATTATTTTCTTAGTCTCAATTGCATTAATTTCTGCTCTGTTCTTTACACTTTCCTCTCTTCTATGAGCTTTGGGTTTAACTTGCTCTTCTCTTTCTAGAAGCTTGAGGTGTAGCATTAAGTTGTTTATTTGTGATTGCACTGTTTTCTTGATTTAACAATTTATTGCTATATATTTTTCTCTTACGACCACTTCCATTGAATCCCACAAGTTTTGGTATGTTGTATCTGCATTTTCATTGAATTTTAAGTATTGTTTCATTTCTTCTTTAATTTCATCTGTAATGGTTGTTCAAAAGGTTGTTATTTAATTTCCATGTGTTTATGTAGGTTTTGCAGTTTCTTTTACCACTAATTTCCAGTTTCAATGCCCCATGATCAGATAACATGCATGGGATAATTTCAACCCCTTTGCATTTACTTAAGCATGTTCTGTGGTCTAATATATGGTCTATTTTAGAGAACGTCCCATGTGCAGCTGAGAAAAATGTGTATTCTGATGTTGTTGGGTGGATCACTCTGTAAACACCTACTAAGTCGATTTGTTCATAGGTTTGATTCAGTTCTGCTATTTCTTTGCCAGATTTATGTCTAGTTGATCTATCTCTATGTGACAATGGGGTATTAAAGTCCCTCATTATTATTGTGTTATTGTGTACTTGGTTTTTCATGTCCATTAGTATTTGTCTTATGTAGTTGTGTGCTCCTGTATTTGGTGCATACATATTTATGATTGTTAGCTCTTCCTCTTTAATTTTCCCCCTAACAAGTATGTAATGACCTTCTTTATCTCTTTTGACCATTTTTGGTTTGAAGTTTACACTGTCTGCACACATAATAGCTATGCCTGCTTTTTTCTGGGTTCCTGTCACATGAAATAGTGTTTTCCATCCTTTGACCTTTAATCTATGAGTTTCCTTTTGAGTCAGATGTGTTTCTTGTATACAGCATATTGTTGGATCCTGTTTCTTGATCCATTCTGTTAGCCTATTTCCTTTAATTGGTGCATCGAGGCCATTTATATTGATGGATGTATCTGATATGTACTGGTTTAACTCTGTCATGTTGTTTTCCTGTTGTTGGTTTCCTGCTTTTCCCCGTCATTTAATTGTTTACCCTGCCTGGTGGTTTCTTTCTGCTGTTGTTTTGGTTATTGTAGTCATTTTTGTCTCTCTGTCTATTATGTCCTTTAGTATTCTTTCTAGGGTTGGCTTGGTAGACATGAATTTCTTCAGTTGCTCTTTGTCATGGAAGTATCTTATTTCTCCATCAACTTTGAAAGAAAGTTTTGCAGGGTACATCAATCTGAGTTCAAAGTTGTTTTCTTTCAGGGCTTAAAATACTTCACTCTAAGCTCGTCTTAACTTGAGGGTTTGTGCTGAAAAGTCTGCCATGATTCTAATGGGCTTTCCTTGATAGGTGAGTTGTGTCTTTTCTCTAACATCTTTTAGTATTCTGTTTTTATGCTGTATGTCTGGGATCTTAATTATTATATGCCTAGGTATAGATTTATTTTGGTTATGAGTCTTTGGCATTCTATATGCCTCACTTATCTGTGTATTTGATTCGTTTCCCATGTTTGAGAAATTTTCCACTATTACTTCTGCAAACAGTTTTAAGTCAGTGGCGTTGACTCCTGCGTTTTCATTGACTCCTATCAGTCTTATATTGGCTCTCTTTGCATCATCTTAAAACTGTTGAATTGTTATTTCATGCTCCCTTGTTATTTTTACAAGTTGTGTACTTTCATGATCGCTAGCTGTGATCCTGTCTTTGAGGTTTGAAAGTCTATCCTCAGCTTCATTTAAATGATTTCACCAGCTTTCAATGGAGTTTTGTATTTCCTGGATATCTCCTTGAATTTTTTTCATGCATTCTGTCTGCTTCCTAAGTTGCTCATTCAAGGTTTCCATCATTTTGTCATGCTCCTGTGCTTTTTTATCTATGTCTTCTCTAGCTATGCTGAGTAATTCCTGTACTAAAGTTGTCATTTCTTTCTTTACCTGAGAGATTATTTATAATCTGATTTCCTATATAGCTTCATGGATTTATTTCTTTATTTCATTTGCTATCTTTTCAAGAATTTCAGATGTGTGACTTTCAATGTCCTCTATTTCAACATCCTGTATACTTGTTCCTGAGCAACTGGATGTTTGAGATTGCATTTTGCTTTTTTGTCTTGTCGTTTTCAGCTCTTGGGTTAATATTTTGGTCTTTCAATCCCACTAGTCTCTAGTGACAGTTGTGTGTATCTTAGGGTCCTACTGTATGGGTGATTTTTGTCCAGTTGCTGAGTCCCTTAATGAAGTGTAGGAACTAGTTACCTGGATTCCTCCTGCAGGTCCTTTTGGGTGAATCTTATATTCTCCCTAGGCTGACTAGCCTAAGAATATTGACGTAAGCCAAACCTTAGCTTCTATTGTTACTGTGGTTTTAGGCTGCTGCCAGATTTACCTGGTTATATTGTGTGCCTCAGCTGGGACCCTACTGTGTCACAGGGGGTCTCCTAGGCCCTTTCAAGTTTCTCCAGATTGGAGAAGGGCTTGTCAGCCCTCTCCTCAACCCATCCAGTGTTTTCTGTATGGAAGAAGGACTCACCCACACTTTTGCTTGGCTTCCAAAGTCCTACAGCTGAAGGTGAGGGCTAGATCCTGTTGCTTCTGACCAACCAATGTCCTCTACTTTATGGGGAAACTCACCCCACAGTCACAGGCCCGCTGAGGTCCTCTATGTGGAGGAGTGTTTGTTGAGGCTTCTACCAGCCCAGCAGGGTTCTGCAGGTGGTGGACAGGATGCTGATGGTCGCTGGGCTGTTGCAGATACAGGTGTGAAAAGGGAGGTGCTGCCATCAATGATCTGCAGGCTGCATAGGTCTCTGGGGTGGGGCAGGTGCTGCTGGGGGGCCAAGGTCTGTTTAGTCTGCTGCAGAGGTCTCCAGGGTGGGGGAGGTGTTGCTGGGGAGGCAGAGTTCTGCTCACCCCTCAACTTCTTTTAGAACAATTCTTGGGACTTCCTGTGAGTTGGTGCCATGCATGGGCAGTGGGGAGGACAATCAGACACCCCTTCCTCAGTGTTGGCACCTTTCGTGGACTGCAGAAAGGTGAACAAGGAACTAGCCACTTTCTGTGAGTCAGTGCCATGCACAGACTGTTAAGAGGACAACCAGATGCCAGCCCCTTCCTGTGAGTTGGTGCTACTCACACGCTGCAGGGAGGAGAACAAGAAGCTAGCCACTTCCTGTGAGTTGGTGCAATGTGAGGGCCATGGGGAGGATAACCAGATACGATGGCAGCCCCTCCTGGTGTGTGAGCTGGGAGACAAAAAAAGCTAAGGTCCCCTCCTCCCCTGACCTCATGAGCGACTGGCTGATCTGGAGAAACACAGGCTGAGATGATAGCTATTGAAGTAAAATACAGTTTAATGTTTGTAGTGTTTAGGGGTTTCATTGATTTTGCAAGCCTAAAGCCAGTAATCTGATCATGTACTTAGAGGATACCAATACACAGTATAGCATCTAGGGGGGATCTCCTCCTGAAGGTGGTAGCCATTGTTAATTCCCTATTATCTTCTTTTAATGTCCTATATCATTTTCATTGTTTCATTTGGTTTGGTTTTATTCTGTTTTGTCTTGTTTGATTTTATTATATCTGATGGCATGGGAAGCTATTTAAAGATGGCAAGGTATATTATGGTAGCTATTTTGGATTTACTATTTTCTTGTTTTGAAGTCCTGTATTGCATTCATTGTTGGATCTATTTTATTCTGTTTGATTTTCTTATGTCTGTATGGGCAGCTATTTCAAAAACAACAAGAGTCATTTCAGGAATGCTTTCTCTAGCTCTGTGAGGTAGGCAAGTGGTATTTTGATTGGGATTGCATTGAATCTGTATAATAATTTTGGGAGAATGGCCATTTTCACGATGTTTGTTCTTCCTATCCATGAACATGGGATATCTTTCCATTTTCTGAAATCTTCTTCAATCTCCTTCTTTAGAGTAATGTAATTTTCACTGTATAGGTCTTTTACTTCCGTTGTTAGATTGATTCCTAAGTATTTCATTTTTTTGGATGTTATAGTGAAGGGTGTGGTTTCCCTTATCTCTCTCTCAGTGACTTTGTTGTTTGTGTACAGGAATGCTATTGATTTTTGAGTGTTCACCTTGTATCCAGCTACATTACTAAATTTAGTTATTACTTCTAGAAGTCTCCTAATGGATTTTTGGGGGTCTTCTATGTAGAGTATCATATCGTCTGCAAATAATGATAATTTCACTTCTTCCTTTCCTATTCTTATTCCCTTTATTTCTTTCTATTGCTAATTACTCTGGCTAATATTTCCAGAACGATATTGAATAGGAGTGGTGATAATGGACTTCCTTGTCTTGTTCCTGAATTTAGGTTGAAGGTTTTCAGTTTTTCTCCATTTAGTAAGATGTTGGCTGTTGGTTTATGATATATGGCTTTTATCAGGTTGAGGTAGAGACCATCTATTCCGATTTTCTGCAGGGTTTTGATCATGAATGGGTGTTGGATTTTGTCAAAAGCTTTTTTTGCATCTATTGAGATGATCATGTGGTTCTTGTCCTTGGCCCTGTTGATATGGTGGATTACATGTATTGATTTCCGTATGTTGAACCATCCCTGCATTCCTGGGATGAATCCCACTTGATCATGGTGTATAATCTTTCTGAAAACTTGCTGTATTCTATTTTCCAGTATTTTATTGAGGATTTTTGCGTCTATATTCATTAGGGAGATTGGCCTGTAATTTTCTTTTTTAGTTGGGTCTTTCTCTGGTTTTGGTATTAGGGTGATACTTGTTTCCAGGAATGAGTTAGGGAGACTTGCTTCCCTTTCTATTTCATTGAAGAGTTTAAGGAGTGTTGGCATTAAGTCTTCCCTAAATTTCTTATAGAATTCAGCAGTGAATCAATCAGGGCCCGGGCTTTTCTTTGTTGGTAGGGTCTTCATTACATTTTCAATTTCATTAGCTGAAATTGGATTATTCAGCAGCTTTACATCTTCTTGATTCAGCTTTGGTAGTTCATAGGTTTCTAGGAATCTGTCCATTTCTTCTGTGTTATCAAATCTATGTGAGTAAATGTTTTCGAAGTAGGTGTTGATGATCTTCTGTATTTCCACCGGGTCTGTAGTGATTTCACCCTTTT
>RJWM01016602.1:0-15222 GCA_004363535.1 Dasyprocta punctata
GCAGCCAGTTTCCTGTGCTCATCCATGATCACTTGGTCTCCAGCAGGATTAGTAAACTGAAGTCTCTTCAGAGAGTGGTGCAGCTACAAGACATGCAAAATCCTATCAATAACTGGGCCTCATGCTTAATAATCAGAAATCCACCAGGAAAGTCTTCATTTGCTTTTCCCCCTGCTTTACAATGGCAGTTTTGTACATATCCCGTGAACTGAGACAAGTGAAAGGCTATGGAAAACTAAAATATCACAAATGTTTCAAAAGTATCAGTCTCCATAAAACATGCTACAGCAAAGCCAAACAAATTAGTGTTTAAAAAGAGAAAATAATTCAACTGTACGTAGAAATCTTCCCACAACCATTTTCTGTCTTATTATTCCCAGAGGGCATATATGAAAAATAAAAAATTTCAGTGTTGATTCAAATAATGTTTGCAATACAGTGCTTACCTCCATTGATTTTTTATTTTATTAAAAAAGTAAAACAAATATTCATGACAAAATAATAAGAGAATAGCAGTAGTTAATACCTTGCATATTGTCATCTTCAAAGTAGTTTCTCAGAGTACAAGATATGGGCATAAAAAATTCTCCAATTGATATTAAAATGAACTTTACTTTTTAACAAACCAAGAGACACTAATAGTATAGCTAACTTGCATTTTTCTCCCTTTTCCCTTCCTTCCCCTTCCCCTATCCTAGTTCCTTTTTCCTTTTAAACAATTTCTTCCCATGTCACGGTGTGTATTGTACATTTTTGCAGTACCTAAAGGAATACAGTGCTTCCTATTGTCTGTTAAATATTCCATGAGAAAATTTCTGATTTGCTTAGTTGAAAACATTAGGTGGACAGTATGCTGATATCCCGTGTAACACAAAATGTCTATCATGATTTGTGTCTAATGTCCCCGTTGGTAGAGTCTCCTTATTCTGAGTAACCATTTCACCTCAAATTGCTACTGCTATTTGACAGTGAAACTGATGCAGAATCTCTTGCTTTGGATAAAAGATTCTAAACTGTGGAACATCTCAAGGAGAACACATTAGTGGCACTGTCTGCCATTCATTGCCGGAGACATTACCTGCCAGGGGGAAAATTCCTTCAATTTTCCAGTCTTGCTTGGTTGCATTTGAACTTGTTGAAGAAGTGACTTTTGGAGCACATGGGCCACAGCATACACAGCATTGTATATATTGTAACCCTCATCACCCAAGGTTGGGTCAAAATGACTCACAGGCAGACACGTGAGAGAAGCATTGGGTGGACAGTTCTTCAATGTACAGTCAAAATTAGACAAGGTGCAGTCAAAGTTCATGGACCAAAATATAGTGAGGTAAATGTCTTCTGGGTACTTTGAAGGAGTAGCTGTCTGGATAAAAGTTTTAAAACCAGCAATCTCTTCATGCTGGTTTGAGAAAATGATTGTTCCATGGAAAGAGTCCATGATGAAATTTTTCCCAAAGCTGGCATAATGCCATAGTGAGTTTGTGACCCAGACTCTCCATGTCACTAAATATTGTCCAGTGTAAAATTGGGCATCACGGTCACTATCAGTATCAAAGTATATGATAACAACATTTGCTGGTGATATTTCTCTAATCCATAATTCATATGTTGGTTTATTTGAGAAATTTGGCATGGCGGTGTTTGAGATCATTTTTACAAAGGCTACACAGATTCTGTTCCTGTCCATCTGTTGCTTCAAGTCTGTGAGAAACTGAAGACCTTTATGACCTTCAGCAATGACCAATCCCACCCATGTCCAGCTGAAATGAAGCATCAGCAAAACCATGCCAAGGGCTAGAGATGTGTCTTTGGGGGACATCTGATAGACAGAGGGAAACTGGCCATTGTCACTGAGCATAGCATCAAAAGACCCAAAAGTAAGCTACAAGGATAAGAAAATTGAAAGTCAAATGAAGAGAAGAAGAGTATTAATCAAGAGCTAGAAGTTATAAGGGGCTATTTGTTCATCCCACCTTTTCAGTTACCTCACACTTTAAAAGCTTTCAGAAAATGATTAATTAGATGCAGGATTCCAGAAAACATCTTTGTCCATTTCCCTCTTCCTCATTGTTTTTTTTTGTTACATTTTTATTTTTTAAAAAGCAAAACAGAAAAAAGGATAGAAAAAAAAGGATAGAATTTCAAAAAAAGTAGGAAATTGCCATTAGTTAATATATTGCATATTGTTGTCTTAGAAGTTGTTGTTCAGGTTATAGAATCTAGGCACAAAAGTGATCAATCAAACGATGACAGCATGAACTGTTCTTTTCAATGAACTAACAGAGATTAGTAGTATAGTTATCTATCTAGCATACATATACATACATACATTTATATGTGTTTACCAACATACATACAATCTTTCCCTTTCTTCCTTCTTTCCTTTCCCCTGTCCTAGTTGTTCTGTCCTTTTGAGCACTTTGTTTCCCTTTCATTATTACAATATCTATTGTATATTTAGGATCTTATTACTCTTTCAGATTTTTAATTTTTCTTGTTTTTTATACTAGGGGAACCATATGATTCTTCCTCATTGTTGTACACAATTACAATATGGGTGACCAACCCTGTATTCTTTGTATTCATTTTTTCAGACTGTATATGTTTCTCATTTTCTTTCTTTTTATTTTTTTTTAGTGCATATCTATCATTCAATCATGTTTATTGTAGGGAATTTTTCTGTACATAATACATCTTGATACTTTTATTCCCATTACTTTCCTCACCCTTCCACTCTCCTCCCCTCCACATTTACAGAAGTTTTATTTCTAATTTGTTCTTCCATTCTCTTTTGTTTCTTTTTCTCTTCCTTTACTGACTTCCTCCCCTCACTTGTTCCCCTGCTCATTTGTATTTTCATAGGTTCCAATACTTATCATGTGTTTTGGTCCTTATTTATTCTTTTGTTTTCTCATACAAGAGAAACAATGTGATATTAAACATGTATGCCTTATTTCACTTAAATTATGGTCTGTAGGTGGCTCCATTTACTTAAAAATGTCTCATGTTTATTCTTCTTGATGGCAGAGTAGTATTCCACTGCAGATAAAAAACACATTTGCTGTATTCATTCATCCATCAATGCACACACCTAGACTGCTTCCAAGATTTAGCTATTACAAATCATGCTACTATAAACATGAGTGTTTGCATTTTGCTGCAGTATGAAGCTGTTAACTCTTTCAGAAAGATACAAGTAGGGGAAGGTTTGGGTCAAATGCAACCTCTGGTTTTAGTTTTTTGAGGAATCTCCATATGGGTTTCCATAGTAGTTGTACCACTAATGGGTTACAGATAAAAATAAAGAAGAAATTAGTTTCTAGAAATAAATGGTAATGCTATTACAACATATTGGAACTTATGGGACTCAATGGAAACAGTTCTACAAGGGAAATTTATAGAGGTGAATTCCCACATCAGAAAAACAGAGGAAGCTCAAGTAAATAGCCTACTATTGAATCTCAAGGTTATAGGAAAAGAAGAGAAAGTTAAACCCAAAGCAAATGTTAGGGAGGAAATTATAAAGATTCGAGCAGAAGTTAAGACATTTGAGACTAAGAAAAAAAATACAAAGACTCAAAGAATCAAAGAGTAAGTTGTTTGAAAGAGTAAATAAAATTGATAAACCCTTAGCCAACTTTATCAAAAAAGGAAAGAAAAGACTCAAATTCATGCAGTTAGGAATGAAAAGGGTGAAATCATAACAGATTCTGCAGAAATCCAGAGGACCATCAATACCTAATGTGAGAACCTATTCTTGAATAGAAAGAAAGACACTGAAGGATGGAGACATTTTGAGATACATGTGAATTACCAAAGCTGGAAGAAGAAGAAAATTCTAAATAACTCAATTTTGGTTAATGAAATTGAATAAGTAATTAAAAAACTACCAACAAAAAATGCTAAGTCCTGATGGAGTCACTGCTGAATTTTACAAGAACTTTAGAGAGCTAATGCTACTGTTCTTCAAACTCTGTGATGAAGTGGAAAGTGAAGCAACACTCCCAAACTCAGCCCTGGAAGCAAGTGTTACCCTAATAACAAAACCAGAGAAGGACCCAGCCAAAAGAAGAGAACTACGTGTCAATTTTTAAATCAGCATAGATACAATAATCCTCAAAAAGATACTGGCAAACAGAACACAGGAAGTTATCAAGAAGATTATACACCATGACCAAGTAGGATTCATGCCAGGGATGCAGGGGTGATTCAACATATGTAAATCAATAAATGCACTGCATCACACCAACAGAGCCCAGAACAAAAAAATCACATCATTATCTCAATACATACAGAAAAAGCTTTTGAGGAAGTCCAACACACGTTCATGATAAAACCCTGCAGAGAATTGGAAAATGAGGTCTTTATCTCAATCTGATAAAAGCCATCTATTACAAACCAACTTCTCATATTACATTAAATGGTAAAAAAAACTGTAAGTTTTCACTCTAAAATCAGGAACAAGTATGCCCACTATCACCACTCCTGTTCAATATATTTCTGGAAACATTAGCTAAAACAATTGTACAGGAGAAAAAAATAAAAAGAATAAAGATAGGAAAGGAAGAAGTTAAAGTATTATTATTGACATATGATATGATACTCCAAAAGCTCCACCAAAAAAGCTCCTAGGATTAGTAACCAAATTTGGCAACATAGTAAAATACAAAGTCAACACTCAAAATCAATAACATTCCTGTACACAGAACTCAGAGAGAAGTTAGGGAAATAACATCTTTTAAAATGGCATCAAGTAAAATGATATACTTAGGAATCAATCTAACAATGGAAGTGAAAGACCTGTACACTGATAACTACAGTACTCTCAAACAAAGATCAAAGTGGATGTCTGAAAATGGAAAGATAGCTCCTGTACATGGATAGGCAGATCCAGTATAGTGACAATGGCCATACTTCCAAAATTGGTATACAGACTTAATGCAATGTTAATCAAAATACCAAAAAAACAAAACAAAACAAAAAAACAAAAAAACCCCACAAAAAAACAAAACAAAACAACAACAAAAAAACCAAAACATACCTCGCAGACCTAGAGAAAACAATCCCAAAATTTACATGGAACCAGAAGAGACCTAGAATGGCAAAAAATAAATTCTGGGCAAAAAAATAAGGCAAGGCAAGGGGCATTGCAATCCCCATGTTGAAGTCATATCACAACGCTACTCTGGTAAAAATATCCTGGGAAAGGAAATAAAACCCCAATAAACCAAAAACAATGAATAAAGAAAACCAAATCCAGACCTGAGGATAAAGGGAACTGAATAGAGCATGCAGAATCAACTCTAAGCACACTCAGCTTTGTTAACTTTGTCAAAGGTGCCAAACACCTTCAGTGAAACAATGATGCTTCTTGAATAAATCGTGCTGTGAAAACTGTCTTTTTTCCATATGTCAAAGATTAAAACTGAACCAATATCTCTCACCATGCACTAAACTAAAATAAAAATGGATCAAAGATCTAAATGTTAAAGCAGAAAAACTTAATCTACTGGAAGATAAAGTAGGTAAAACTTGCAGACATACGTATGGGCAGAGATTTTCTGAACAAAACCCCTTTTGCACAGAAAATCTTACAAAAAATCATCACCTGGTGTCTCATCTTATTAAAAAGCTTTTGTACAGCAAAAGAACTCATCAACAGAGTGAACAGGAAACCCAAAAAATAAGAATAGAATTTTGCCAGCTGTTAATCAGACAAAAGACTATTATTTAGAACATATAAAGAGCTGAAAAAATATCAGACTCCAGGAATTTAAATACTCAATCCAAAAATGGGCAAGTGAAATGAATAGAGACTTCTCAGAAAAAAGGTATGAACAGCAAATAAATATATGGAAAAAGGCTCAATATCATTGGTCATTTGAGAAATACAAATTAAAACACCATTGAGATTGCATCTCTCTCCAGAAAGAACGGTTATCATGAAGAAATCAGTCAATAACAAATGCTGGCAAGGCTATGGGGAAAAGGAACCCTTCTCTGCTCTTGGTAGATTATACATCTTGAGCGACGCACAGACCAATTCTTCTTCCTCTATCCACTTTAAGTACTGGAGAATAGCACCAAAGATGCAAGGTTCTTATCTCTTCCCCTTTACACATCCTTACCTGTGGAAATTTGTGGAGTTCCAAAAGTGTTCCGATCTGGGCAGAAGTTTCCCATGCTGTTCCTGTAAGAACTGCTACAGACTTGCTGTCACTCCTGCAGGTGTAATTCGGGATCTCATCCTGCCCTGTGAGCAAAATGAGGGAACTCTCCAACGTCCTCCACTGACTGTGTGCGACATTATGGAACTCATATCCCAGAGTTACGTTGGGCAAAAGATAGGGATTATTGTTGATCTCTTCTATGGTAAAAACCAAGGCAAGGACATATTGGTAATTTTTTAGCTTAAACCTACAGAGAAAGCAGAAAATTTCTTAAGTAAAAGATGCAATGCCTTATTACCTTTAAATCTAGACAGAAACTTTTACTCACGCCTGTGTCCCTTCACATTTCATATGTTAGAGTCTCCTTAACACTTAGTGTGATGCCACCATGAGGTTGAATTTTTAAGTGTAATTAGGAGTAGAGAGCATTATGAAATGTTCTTATTGGTGTGATTAGAGTTTTTCAAAGTGACAAGAGAGATCTTACTTCCCATTTTAGCTGTTTGTGAGCACACAGTATAAAAAACTGTTCTCTCTTAAGTTCTTACTTTCTATCACTATGAAAAGTCAATAATTGTAAAAGAAACCTGTTTGTGATATGGTTTTATACAGAAACTCAGGAAATATTTAGATGAAAGGTGAAAATCCAATTGATGAAATCTGTCTTTGGAAGTGAAGCCTCCTGTAAGGTCTAAGAGTGTACAACTACAGCAAATAACACGACCCAGGCTCAGAAAACTGTTTCCTCTACATATATGAAACCAAATGTTTCCATTTATGAAGAAAACTGTAAATTAAAAAGCATATACAGTGAGTATACTTATTGGTACTTGAAACAATCACATAATTAACATCATAAATGATTCATATTTCTGTAATATTATTCAATGAAATTGGAGATAAAAGGAGACAAATAATTCTACATTGAGTGACATTGAATAAATTAAAGGTTTTTACATCTGTGGAGGAAATAGCATGATGTACAAACCTCTCAATTAAGTCACCTAAACCTTTGACTCCTTCCAGTTATGCATTTGTCACCATCAAAGACCAGAAATCTTACATGAATTTGACAACTCCAGAGGACAAGAAAAAAATGACATTTTGAGAAGTTAGAAGGATTTGCAAGATAGATTTTAGAAATCTAAGATTGTACAGCAAAGTAAAGTTGAAAATTTATCATCCATTTTTATAGAAGTAAGAGGTAAAAACCACAGAATTATTTCAGCAGATGGAAAATATTTTGATAAAATTCAGCATCTATTCATGACCAAAAACACTAGTGAAAATAGGCATATAAGAACCTTCCCTCAAAGTGATGAATGTATTTATGACAGAATCACTGCCAGCATTATACTAAGTAGGAAAAACTCGAAGCAACTGCACAAAACTCAGAAACAAGAAGCCCACTTCAGTATTCTTTCAAAACAATACTCAAAATTTTGTCCAGAAAAATCAGGAAAGAGAAAAGAATGAAAGAGATAGGATGAGGAAAGAAAGAAGTCAAATCACTCTAATCTACAGATGATGTTACATTTTACAAAGAAATAAAATTTCCAAAAGAAGACTCCAAGAACTAATAAAGAAAATGTCAGGACACAAGTTCAAAAGACAAAAATCCCTAGCATTCCTATCTTCAAGCTGCACTACAAAGTAACAGTAATCAAAATGGGATGGTATTAGCACTAACATAGACATGCTGACGTACAGCTCAGAATGGAGGTTACAGAAACACCCCCAGGCAATTCAGTTATTTTATTTGTGACCAGGGGGTGGGAAACACAGATTAGAGTAAACATAACCTGTTAGTAAATGGTGCTGGGAATATCAGCTATCTATATGCACAAGATATGTAGAAGTTCACCATGACCAAATAAAATAAAAATGGAGCAAATATTTAAGTATTAAAATAGAAACAATACACTTACTGGAAATAAAATAGGTAAAACCTTTGAAGTCATAGGCAGGACTTTCTGAGTAGAAACTGACTACAGAAGAACTAGCACCAAGAATCAATTGATGAATGATCTCATCATATCAAATTAAAAAACTTCTGCATATCAAGGGAAACTATCAGCAGTGTGAAAAGACAACCTAAAGAATGAAAATGAATATTTTTCCAGTTATTCCTAACAGAGAAATAATACCTAGAATAGACAGTAAAATCAAAAATTTAGACAACCCAAAACAAAGGACCCAACCAAAAAATGGGCAAGTGACTTAGAAAGACACATCTCAGAGGAAGAACAACAAATGGTCAATAAACATGAAAACAGTGCTTGAGATCTCTGGCCATTTGAGACATGCCAATGAAATCAAGGCTAAGATTTCATCTTGTACAGAAATAACGCAATCATCAAGAAATCAAACAATAACAAAACTTTTCCACATTGTTGGTGGGAATGTAAGCTAATAAAACCATAATGGAAATCAGTATGGAGATTGCTCAAAGACAAAAATTAGAAATTAAATTTTACCCAGTTATTCCCTTACTAAATATCTTCCTCAAAGGGTTAAAGCATCATATTGTGACAGTGCATGCATATCAATGTGTGTAGTAGTACAATTAGTAAATTAGCACAATTGGCTAAATCCTTGAAGCAACCTGTATGTCCATCAATGGATGAAAGGATAGGGGAATATGATATCTCTACATAAGGGAATAGTAATCAGCAATAAAAAGGATGTAGGAAAATAGATAAATTTGGAAAATACAAAGTTAAGTGAAGTAAAACAGACACCCAAACTTAAATACTGTGTGGAGCTCTGATGTAAGGAAAGCAAAGTGCACATAAAGACCAAAACAAAGGAATGACAGAAGGGAAAAGTGATACTAACCTTGTGCAAATGAGAAGGGGGCCAGGAACGGAGGATGAGTGAGAGGTTGGAGGGAAAGGGAAGTACAGAGATTTAAGATGTGCCAGATACTGGCACCAAATAACCACAATGAATGTGAGCTTTTGTTGTCATAAATATGAAAAAAAATAATAACAAAAAAATGAAATGGAGATGGGGATTTAGACAAGGAGGGAGAGAAGTGGCTGAAAAGGGAGGGGAATCACAAAGAATCCAGATGTGCCATGTGCATGCACCTATCATGCTCCCTAAGTTGAATGTAAATTTCATGTCCAGCAACCAGGTACTGCTCAAAATTGAAAATAAAATTGAAAATCAAAGATCAAAAAAGGAACAAAGACATATCATGTACAGGTGCAAATTCCCAATGATGAATATGATCGTTATGTACCAATAAATTTAAGAGAAAAAATCAATAGTGTCCCTCTATGACAATAACTCACACACTGAGAAGGAAATCAGGAAAACAATTTCATTCACAGTAGCTTCAAAAAAATCAACTATTCAAATTAACATAATCCAGAAAGTGAAAAGCTCTTCAGCAAAAACTACACTACTCTGAAAACAGATTGCAACAGACATTAGAAAATGCAAAGATATGTCCTATTCTAAGAAAGGCAGAATCAATATTGCTAACATGGCCCTGTTTCCAAAAATAATCTGTTGATTTTCCATAATTTTATTCAAAATACCAACAGTAATAGTCACTGAACTAAAAAAATCCATCCTAAAGTTGATGCGGAATCACAAAAGAGCCAGCATAGAAAATGAAACTTGAATAAAAGTGCGAGCAAAGCAGGAGGTAATACACTTCATTAATTCAAAGCTAGAGTAATGCAGACTGTATGGTACTGGTACAAAGTTAGACATGCTGACCAGTGGGATACAATATAAGGCAGAAAGAGTGCCATGAAGCTTTTAATCATCTGGTTTTGGACAGAGGGGAATGAAAAGCCTAACACTGGAGAAAAATAGCCTCTTTACCAAAGGGTGCTGGTAAAACTGGTTATTCATTGTAGAAGAACGAATGAAAACCCTTATCTCTCACCCTGTGCTAAGTCAAAGAAAATTGAATCGAAGACTTAGATATGCAAATGGAAACACTGAACCTTGTCAAATATAAAATAGGCAAACCCTTGAAGTTGGACCCACAAACAAGATCTTTGTGAACAGATTCCTAATTGCATGAGAAACAATTCTAAGAATCAACAATAGGGACGGTGTGATCATTATATATGGAAAACACATACTAACAAAGAAACAACCCTCTGTATAGCAAAGGAAACAACCAGCAGAATGAAGGGATGGTTTTCAAAAAGAAAAGCAATTGCAGCTGCTCCTTGAACAGAGTGCTAATTTCTAGAATATATAAAAAGTACAAGAATATTAGAACGTCCCCAAATAAACGTCCAAAACAAAAATGGAAAACTAAAGTGAATGGACATTTTAAGTGTGCTTTTACATGAAATATCTCTGGACTTTGACCATTTGAGAAATGCAAATAAATATAACATTATCTCTCTGGTATGGGAAACTGAAACTGTAAATAAGAACCAAAATGTACAATGGATGTTGTGAAATAGGAAGAAACTGTTCAAAAGGAAAAGAGAACAGGAGAGGGGAGGAAGGAAAAGGAAGGAGGGAAAAAACCAAAATCAGATAAGCTTTGTTAATATGGAGGGGAAGGCGGGAGGTGAATGGGAAAAAAAGGAAGAATCAAAATGTATCATGTATGAATATAATTCTGTATAATGAGTGCAATCATTATGCATACCTAAATTGTACCAATAAACTTTAAAAAAAAAGCACTGCAATTCAACTTGCTCCTGTAAGAAAGGCTGGCTTATCATCAGCTAGATTCCTATTACATTGGCTTGAAAGAAATCACACAAACGTTCAGTTAGCATTTCTCTGATCAGCTCCCAAATAGGTCTCTGGCTCTAACCGCATGTGATTCCATGCAGCCTTTAGAGTCTAGCTCAATTCCTCTTCTCAAAAGCAAAATTCCCTTCTGGCAGTTGCTTCACCAATAGTTATGCATGATTAGAAAAAAAAAATTAACCTGGCCATTTAAAAAAGTGGCATAAGTAGTTTTTTCTTTACAAGTTTTCAGGACATTCATGTTGTCTTTCCTACTTCAACAATCCAAACTCCTATGCACCTGAACTAGCTAAGAAAGGTCACTCTGCAGCAACCATCAGAATCAAAGTGTGTACATGCAGCGACAGGTAAAGAACATGTGAACCTAGTTTTTTAAAAGATGGAAATAAAATACATCCACACACCTAAGGAACTGTTTAGGAATAAAAATGGCCAAAACATGGCAAGGAATTTAAGATGAAATGTAAATGGAAATCTGAGGTGGATAGTTTCACCTTGTACAGCAGAGAAGAGGTGTCAGTTCCTAACCTGCCATCCCTGCTCTCAAGTGTGGGCAGCGTCCAAGCAGCCTTGTGGTTGCCATGTCTAAAACAGGGCACAACCATCCCTGCATTTGCTTATTGCTTCCCTTCTCAAGGGAGCATAAGGCACCTTCTAGGATCTTCTGGCACCTTTTCTCACTCATTTATCAAATACAGTTTTATCCACAGAATTCTTATAGATATTTGAAAACAGAGGAAAGCCATGTGTCCAACTGAAAAAGAAACAAGCTAGGAAGCATAAAAATCTCACAGGTTGCTCACTTCTTAAACCAGGCTAATTTGGTGCTGCAGGTGGCTTGGAACACCTGGCATTAAATAATTGCTTACAGATCTCTTGAAAAAATACCTGCATACCTACATTGTGAAGCCTGTCCAACAAGGGGAGACCACACAGGTGTGAGCACTCAGTGGGGGAGACTCTGAATTATTCACTTAATGAAAGAAATGTGAGCAAACCTTGGGTTTTGTGGCAGAGAAGGTGCCATGAAGTCTCTTACTGATGAATTATTCAGTGGCTTGAGTTGTGTCTCTAGGCTGATATTCAAGCAGAAAATGAATGAATGAATGAATAAGGCACTTACTCTGAGAAAAGGAAGCAGTCCTTGTTAGGCCTCCAATGAGAGATACTGAAGAGGTAGGAATGTGTATAAAGGAGGAAAAATCCACCAACCACCACATCTCCCTCCTTGTGCACACTTCTTTTCATTCTTTTAAAGCAATCTAAATGATGAAAAGTACCTACTAAGAGAGGAATCTGCAGGAAGAAGTAGATATTAATCAGACGAAGCATACTGGAAACCTCTGCAAAGTTGTGTTCGAACTTTGAACTTGCACCCAGGAAAAGAGCTATGTGTATACAGATGTGTGTTGTGGCCTGGAGTGCACACACTGGTGACCCTACCACTATCCATTTAAGGGACCAGTAACTTTATCTACCCTGGTGCTCCGCATCTGAGGCCCTGTATCCAAGTGAAAAAACACACACTGAAAAATATGTTACAGGATCATTCTCTCTACACGCAGGAGTAATGATTTCATCCAAGCCCAATAATTGCATATTCCCATGGTCCATTTCCTCTTGGGCAGTTTTGGTCGTAAGCCTGTGTCAATAATCTATTTTTCTTTAAGTTATTTCAATGATGTAACTGGATTGCACTGGAGAATTAGACATAAAGTATTTGGTGAATTGGTCTCAAGGTGTCCATGATCAGAGAAGAATATTTTATCAACATGTCTTCAATTATCCAACACATCTGAGTACATCCTCACATGTCCAGGGTTTGGGATGGTCAGAGAATGTCTCCGCTGTAGCCCATCATTGTGTGCCTTCCAGCAACATGTACTGAAAACTCACAGCTGCACATGATCCCCTTTGTGTGAAGAAAAAGTGTTTATACTGAACTCGGGAATTCTAAGTTAGAAACGAACAGTCTATTAATAAATGAAGGAGAATTTCTGAGCCACAAAATTTGAAGTTTTCCTCTGCTACACACTTTGGTTAAACATTTTATTTTATTTTTTCAATTTAAGAGACAAAAAGACACATATAAGAAAGACAAAAAACAAAAGAGACAAACAAATGACTAGAGTAAATATACAACAGTAACGTTACAGCTTTACAAAACAGGATGATAGAAACTTGACAATGGTTGTAATATTACACATCATTATTTTCAAAATGGTTGTTTACATTAACAGATATAGATATGTAAAATTGATCTAATCATATGAGTATTAACTGTTCTTTCTCAGTAACTAATACATTCAACAGTATGTTCATTTAGTTATCTTACATATACATATACACAGATTTATATCTTTTCCTTTTCCCTTGCCTCTTTCCCCCTTTTCCCTTCCCAATTACTTTTGCTCTTTGAGCTGCTTTTTACCCTTACATAGTATTTATTATAGATTTTGGATCATATATACTTTTTCTGTTTCTTACACTAGGGAAACAATACAGTATTTACACATGTGGGTTTGATTTATCTCACTTATGAGTATGGTCTCAAGTCGTGTCCATTTACTTATAAAAGTCTCAATGCAATCTTTCTTAATAGCTGAGTAGTACTCCATTGTATAAAAATACCACATCTTTTTTATCTATTCTTTGATTGATGGGCACTTGGGTTGTTTCCAAGATCTGGCTATTACAAATTGTGTTGCTATAAACATGGGTGCACAGATATCACTGTAAAACCACCCTTCTAAACAATCAATGGGTCACAGATGAAATTAAAGAAGAAATTAGACAGTTTTTACAGTTTAGTGGCAATGACAATACAACATCTCAGAACTTGCGGAACACAATGAAAGCAGTCTTAAGAGGGAGATTTATAACAGTAAATACCCACATCAGGAAAACAGAGCAAGCTTATATAAACAGTTTAATGTTGAAACTCAAACTTCTAGAAAAAGAAGAGTAGGCTAAACCAAAAGCTCATACAAGGGAGGAAATTTTAAGGATCACAGCAGAAATTAACACATTGGAGACTAAAAAATCAATACAAAGAATCAATGAATTGAAGAGTTGGTTCTTTGAAAGAATAAATAAAATTGACAAACCCTTGGCCAACCTTATCAAAAAAAGGAAAGAAAAGATTCAAATCCATGCAGTTGGCAATGAAAAGAGTGAAATCAGAACAGACCCTGCAGAAATCCAGAAAATCATCTACACTTACTTTGAAAACTTTTATTCTAATAAGATGGAAAATATGGAAAAAATGGTCAGATTCCTAGATACATATGAATTACCAAAGTTGAATCAAGAAGATACAAAAATCCTAAACAATCCAATATCAATAAATGAAATTAAAGATGTAATTAAAAACTTATCAACAAACAAAAGATCAGGCACGTTGGATTCACTGTTGAATTCTACAAGAAACTTAGTAAAAACCTAACGCCACTAATTCTCAAACTCTTTAATGAAATTAAAAGAGAAGCAATACTCCCAAATTCATTCCTGGAAGCAAGCATTACCAGAGAATAATACAACTATGAAAAAGAATTACAGGCCAGTCTCCCTAATGAACATTGATGCAAAAATCCTCAGCAAGATACTGGCAAACACACTGCAGCAAATCATCAAAAACATTGTACACCATGATCAAGTGGGATTCATCCCAGGGATGCAGGGTTGGTTCAACATACATAAATCCATAAATGTAGTACATCATATTTACAGAGCCAAGGATAAAAGTTATATGATTATCTCAATAGATGCAGAAAAGGCTTTTGACAAATTCCAGCACCTATTCTTGATAAAAACTCTACTGAAAATTGGAACAGATGGTCGCTGTCTCAATCTGATAAAAGTCATGTATTACAGACCAACAGCCAACATCATACTAAATGGACAAAAACTGAAAGCTTTCACTCTGAGATCAGGAACAAGACAAGGATGTTCACTGTCTTCACTTTTATTTAACATAGTCTTGGAAACTAGCCAGAGCGATTAGACAAGAGAAAGAAATAAAAAGAATAAAGATAGGAAAAGAAGTTAAACTGGCATTATTTGCAGATGACATGATAGTCTACCTAGAAGATCCCAAAAATTCCACCAAAAGAGGTCTAGATTTAATAAACAGACTCAGTACTGTAGCTGGTTACAAAGTCAATACTCAGAAATCAATAGCCTTCTTGTACACGAATAACAATCTCACTGAGAGAGAAATCAGGGAAACAATACCTTTTACAATAGCATCCAAAAATCCCAGCACTCGGGAGGCTGAGGTAGGCGGAGCGTTGTGAGTTCGAGGCCAGCTTGG